>FTLJ01000306.1:81872-118082 GCA_900155495.1 Porogramme epimiltina
GAGTCGCGGCGGGGGCGGGGGGGGGGTGTGCGGGAGTCGTCTCGTGCGCGGCTATCCTTGCGGCGTGGAGAGGGCGAACGGCGATTGCGTCTCGAGCGGTGCGAGTCCTCGGAGTCGTCCGAGTCGGTGTCCGAGTCCGAGTCCGAGTCCGAATCGTCAGAGCTGTCGGAATCCGAGGAAGAAGACTCGGCTTCCAACATCGCTCGGCGTTGCTCCATGATGAGACGCGGAGCATTCTGCGGGAGCACTTAGACTCGGCAACAAACCTGCGGAGATAGAGACATACCTTGAGGTGCTCACGCATGTCTTCGGTGATGGGGCCCAACCCAATGGAAGTGAAGTAGTTGATGGCGAACCGCGTGTCCTTCGGGTTGTCCATAGGGAACATCGTGCGGCAGGCTATCTGGACTTCGCTGTCCTTGAATCGCTCGGCTACAGTCTTCAGACCCATGCTCTCCGAGATTTCGTTGAACAAAATCTTGATGAAGATACGGGAACTTGATGTCGTGTCGTCTTCTGTGAGTGAGATGCAGTCGAATACATTCCACGAGATTGCGTCGGATGCAAGGAGGTGCCCGAAGAACCGTGCGATATTCCGTAGGCGGTTGGTCTCGTATCGGTGAACGGTTTCGTAGTATTCGCGGAACGCCTGCTCGAAGGCGTCGAACCACACGCGATTGAGCCGGCAGAAACGCTCTCCGATGAGCCCGTAGAATGTGGAATACGACCGCTCCTGGGAGCAACACTCGATGATCATTTTGGCGAGCTCGATCTGTCGAACGCTCAGTCAGGTGACCTTCATAACGTGACGAGGGGTACATACCTCTTGACCCTCCTTGATTTGAACTTTGAGCAGTTTGTGAACAGCTTCTTCGTAATTGAGAGCGTTCATAATCGTGAGGTAAATCACGCGACGAAGGTTGATGAGATTTGTTTGTGTTTTGTCCTGAATACCTTCCATCTCTTCCACGGCTAGCCCCAAGTTAACAACCGCTCAGCTGAGCTGAAAAGTGTACACGTACCTTCGTTGTTCTCGTCCTCTTCTGATGACTCCTCTTCAGAGCCGGATTCTTCTTCGTCAGACGATCCCTCGCCCAAAATTTCCGCCCTGATCTGCTTGTAACGCTCCTCGTTTTCAAGATAGTTGGGGTCGGCCTTGAAGATGTCTGCCCGAATGTGAATATAATATCATGAAGTAGACGTCACGGATACTCACTGAGTCCCTCTTGGACCTGCAGCTCCTCCTCCAATTGTATCTGATGCGTAATCTGCTCATCCTCTTCGACCAAGTCTAGACCTTCAGGGATGACAGGGTTGTCCTTGTACTTGTCTTTCCGGACCTGCATAAGGACCTCGATCATGTATTGTACACGGTGGCTGATAGTGCCCTCGTTGAGAACAGCGCGGAAACGCTCGAAGACTGTCGCGTTTGCTTTTGGTGAATTCTCGGCGAGGAAGGCGCCGACTTCTCGCATGAACCCGACCGCAATTTCGATAGAGTCGTCCGTCGGGCGTTCGAGGAGGAGCACAAGGATTTGAAGGGCGATGATTTCGTGCGCGACGGCCTGGTTAACCAGGTGTCCAATGAAGGTGGTAGTAGAATGGCAAATAATCTGGGCACAGTGTCAGTAATAAGCATAGAAGCAGGCCTGAGTACGGCCGGGAGCCACCGGAGGTCGCCACATCGCAGGAGCGCCTCTGCCCAGAATAACCAACAAGAAGCCAATACACACCTTGTCATTCCGCTTAAAGGCACGTCTGAACTGGCTGATTAACCGTGTGAGGACCAGTTCGCCGACTTGAGGAAGCTTCGTGTTGATGATAGCCACGAGAGCAGCGAATACGGGGGTGAAGGGCAAACTGGCAGCCTGTGCCTTCATAACGCTCCGCGCGAAGAGTCCCCTGCCCCGAATAAGATTCTCCTGGAAGAGCTCCGGGACGACATGTTTGATGTTCCCCACGTTAACTCGGTTGACAATACCAGTGATGGACTTGCGAAGGGCGTCCCACGACATCCTCTGGTACTCCGCGCTCGCCTTGTCCTTCGACGCTGCCTCCTGCATGGCGCGAAGGCGTGCAGGCGGCATATACACGCCTCCCGAACGCGAGTTCGCAGTGAGCTTGGCGAATTCGGCCGCGGCGTCGAACTCGGACTCCTTTTTGCTGCCATCCTTGCCCTTCTCCAACTTCTCCAGCTCCTTCTCTGCCAGGCGCGCCGCAAGTTGACGCTCGCGCTCCGCACGGCGCGCGGGATCCACGTCCATGACCTTCGGAACATCCATCAGGCGAGGGGGGCGCGGGGAGAGGGACCTGCGACGACTGGACGGTGGCTGGTCCGTGTGCTCGGGAGAACGCGACCTTTGCGCGAATTAACGGTGGTCGACGGGATTACAAGTAGCGCCAGCGTACCTTTTCCTCTTCTGCATGCTGTCAGGAGGTGAAGTCGGAGTCATGGTCGCCGCAGTCGCCATCGTGGAGAGAGCAAAGAAGAGCAGTGAGCTCAGCGCTATGGACAGCGGGCAAACAGGGCGCCTGGATTACGTAACGCGACGCCCGGGTGTGGGCGCTTGAGTGTTTCTGGGCCCCAGGCTGGTCTTCAAGCCATCTTCTCCTTGTTCTTCGTCTGCGTTATATCACAATTTCTTGCTCGTCCTTTCTGAACATAGAGGGAGAACCGCGCGGTGTTAGAAACCGCTCTCGAGGTGAAGGTGTGTGAGCGTGACACCGTTGGGCTTGTTCCCGGCCGGACGGCCCAGGTGATTACCGGAATAATTGCGCCCAAGTATTGCGTTAGGTGAGCACCCTGCGCTGTCTTCTGGTGCTCCTATCTTACTTGGGTCTGCACCGTGATCTTAGCGGGAAAGGATGGAGGTGCTTGAGGCTTTACCATCGATATCAAAGGTATTCTAACTCCCAAGAGTGTGCCCTCGCGCCTGCACTGACCTCGCTTTCAAGCTTAGCAAGACAGTAACGAGGATTTTGGGACAGGTCGGTATCCTCTCCCTGCCTCGTATGGGCCATGTCCCTGCAGGATAAGACTTAGGCTGATCACGGACCCCCAGAACCCCGGAAAGTTCACCTTACAAGGTCATTTCTATGATTCCCCAGTGCTATGACCCCTGGGCATAACCGTACGCAGGGACGAACACTTACCTTCTCGGCGAGCGCAACCCCTACATCCTCATTGATACCGGGGAAGGCAAGGATGAATACATCCCCCTCCTCCAATCTGCCCTTCTCGACCCCACCCGCGAGCATGACCCCACCGGACCCCACATCTCCGACATAATCCTCACCCACCGGCATCACGACCACACAAACGGTCTCCCTTCCGTCCTCGCCCTCCTCCGCCGCCTCTGGGAGTCCAGCGCTCCTACGTCCGCACCCTCGACTGCCCCGACCCCATTCCACCCGCCGCAGATCCACAAGATCCCGCTCACCCCACCGAACGCGCAGCTCTCCGCGCTCCTCGCTTCCCTCCAGCCTGACTCATACGCGCCCAGCCCGAGCGGCGCGGCGCTGCACGACCTCGCCGAGGGAGACACCCTCTCCGTGACAGGAGGGGGCGAACTGAGGGTCCTGCACACGCCTGGACACACGCCGGACTCGCTCTGCCTCTACTACCCGGCCGACCGCGCGCTCTTCACGGCGGACACCGTGCTGGGCCACGGCACGGCGGTGTTCGAGGACCTCGGGTCGTACATGCGCAGCTTGCAGCGCATGGTCGACTTCTCCTCGGGCGGGACGTATGAAACGGTGTACCCGGGGCACGGCCGCGTCGTCCCGGACGGCCACGCGAAGGTCGAGACGTACCTGAAGCACCGCGTCCAGCGCGAGGAGCAGATCGTCCGCGTGCTCGAGCACCCGCCGCTCGCCGGGGAGGGGTGGACCGTTGAGGCGATCGTGGGCACAGTGTACGCCCAGTACCCGAAGGAGCTGTGGGGGCCCGCCGGACACAGCGTCGAGTTACATTTGAGGAAGCTCGAGGGCGATGGGAGGGTCGAGCAGGTGGCTGACGGATGGGTGCTGGTACACGCGGGCTCCGGATGAGGGTCTGGTTTTGGATAACCGAGGAACGAAAATACAGAGGAATGAGTAAGTTAGAGCACATGTGTACATCGCGAAACCCAAATGTCTGTATGTGTATCAGAGTGCATCGAAGTTGATGTGGTGGGACGCCCGTCTCCTCTCCAACTCATCTTCTCTCTATAAGGCATGGGTGAGCAATGTTGAAGGGCTCGCTCCAGCAGTAGGCGTACCTTCTCGTTTAGATGCAGCACGAGCACGATGATCGCAAGGATTATCAGCGCCGCGACGACCGTCACGGTCACCCATGGAATCCACTCCCCAGGCCGCAAGTACAACTCCCGCCTCCACGAGTCGCCTTCGACAGGGGGGATGATGACGACTTTCGAGTTCGGGATCACCCCCTCCATGTTGATGTAGTGTTGCTCAGTGTGCTTGGTTGAGCCGACGAACAGGTTCTCGATGTAGTTGTTCGTGCGGCCGAGGCCGAAGTACACGTAGGGCGTCAGGAGGGACTGGTATGCCGCTTGGGGCATCTGTCCGACTGCAAACTGCGGGTTAGCCACATGGAGCTGGGTGATCGCCATCGAGGCTGACGAACCTTGAGCGGCGGACCGTTGACCTGACGTGTCCAGAACGGTGTACTTATACGTTGCGCCGGAGTAGCTCACGCCATAGGGCTGTACGCATTTCAGTATTGGACAAATTCAAAGGAGGTAGCTAGACTTACGTGATGCTTGTCAACGCCGTCGATGGCAGGGCATGTGCCACTGCTACATGCTCCATTGAGGACTGCATCAACGTCAGCAAGTGAGCCAATCCACATCTGGCTCGGAGCGCACCAATGGCTTTGAGGAAGAAAGCGTCGTAATAGAAGTTGTTCTGAACGAACAATATGTTACCCTGCCCCTGGTCCCCTGTGCGCTGCACCATGATATCGAGAGACCCCTGTGATCCGCGCCTCGTAAGCCAATGTGTAACTCTAACGTGTTCAGCACCTACATCCTCATCCATGTCTAGGAACGCAACGGAGCGTGCATCCTGCACACCCAGAAGCGGGTCCACGTCCTTCTTGACGACCTGCCAACCACGCCTGCCAGACCCGTCGCTGCTGCAGCCCGCCACACCCCTGGCGCACGGTATTGAAAGCACGAGGTACGGCGTTCGAGGCCGATTGGAGCCGGCCCCCGTGGTGACGATCGTGAGCATGTCCGGGAAGCCGTCCTGGTTCACGTCCCCAAGCTTAATAGGTACGGGCACCGGTGGGCTTTGCGTCGTGTCCATGACGAGGAGCCCAGGGGCGATGGGAGAACTTTGGGATGTGGGGAAGATATCTGAGAGAGGGATGTGGACGAAAGCCTGGTAGGAATCTGGTGAGGAGCTTATTAGGTGAAAAAGACGATGAGCGTACGTCGTTGTCCGCTCGGTCTGAAAGATCAAACCCGAATTCTGGATCCGCCGTGCAAAGATTATCTGGAGGCCTGCAGACGCGTTTGCCGTTTACGATACTTGGCGTCGTGGCCGATGCGCACAGCGGGAGCTGCTTGTTATAGGCGATGTTGATGGAACAGGTGGAGCCTATACCAGACGACGGCGAGACCGACGCGCAGCTGGCGAATAGCATATCAAGGGTACCGTCACGATCTAGATGAGGTTGTAAGCTAAAAGCCTCCCGCTGCAAATGAAAAGAGGCACACCGATGTCGGCAAAAGATATTGACTGCGTTCCTGCGGGGAGTGGGGACTGCTGAACCAGGACAAAGCCCTTCTCTTTCTGATTCACCCATATCTGGAAAAACTTGGAGCCCGAGGAGCCCTCACACACGAGGAAGATATCTGAGGGCGCATTAGCTATCACGACGGGCAGGTGCCGAGATTATAGCACGGGGGTAACACATACCGGCCAGACAGTCGCCATTTAGATCAACCGCAGCGTTGCTGTGCGGATTTGACAGAGTGCAATGGGCTCCGTTGAACTTCGGGTCCACGCTGGGTTCTTGATTCAGAGTCTTTACGCATAGACATTTTAAGACGTATACATACATGTTGAATGCTTCCGAGCTGGGGTTCGAGGCGTTCCAAACGTTTTGCCAGACTTTGAAAGGGGATGAAGCGGACGCAGACGAAGTGGAACCAAACAGATCTATCCGAAGGTCTCCATTCATATCCATTGGAATAGGTTGCGCCGAAATGGAGGCGGGAGCATCGATCGGGACGTCTGTCACCCGCTCAGATAAGGAAATATGGGTAAAGCTCAAACAGTACTCACCAAACTTCCCTTGGGGTAAAGCGACATAAAGTTGTACGGACACTTCATTGGAATTTGATGATTGACCATAGACGAGGAGGTCTAATCTCCCATCCTGTGTGAAGTCTCCGGGAATGACATTGTACACCTTTTGAGGGTGTCGAACGGCGGTCAACTTCTTGAAAGTATAGCCCTCTGTAGCCATGGGTAATGCAATCGGCGACCAGAGAAACATGAAGACTCACCGTGGTCCCAGAGATAGATGTAGAGAGACTGGTGATCAGAGCCCAGTGCCAAGAGGTCCAGGCTGCAACTTGGTTGAGTATTCCCCTACACGGCGACGGATTGAGCACTCACAACTGGTCCCCATTGAAGTCACCGAATGCTACGACGGTGGAATCCGCCGACACGCCCATGGAGCCCGCATTGAGCAGTGCATTGCCGCTGAACCGTTTCGGGGGAAAAGGCCATATTGCAGAAGTCGGGAGAACGCTAACCAGAGGCACGAGAAGGGAGGCAGCAGAGGAACTGAACCGCATGGGCGTAGCAGAGGAGGCTGCCGAGGCAGTAGTTTGGCAGTACGAGAGGCCGACTCAGACTCGGGTGATCATGCAGCAACCGGCAGTGTTGTGGTATATAAGGAGGCCAAGGAGGAAGACTGGGGTATATAGGTCGTAACAATCCTCGGCAGCGTCACGAAGTGTTAGAAGGAGGAGAGGGGGTGCGGCGGCGCGCTTGGGCTCTGGTGCGTGGGCGCCCTCCGTCGACGTCGTTGCCGGACGGCGCGGCCCGTCTCACCGTCACCCGAACACGTTCAAACGTTCACCAGGCAGCAACGCTGGCCGTCTCCTCCCATCCCAGGATCGGTTTACGCCCGCTACTCTACTCCGTGTGCGCTCTGCATGATTCGCTCACCAACCAAGCTCCAAAACGCCTCCTTGGCAGCCCTATCTCGTGCACCACACTCTGGATTACGAAGAAGAAACTATTCAGTAAGTACCATTCAGCTCGAATATCCGTTGATATGCTGTGGTCGAACGTATCTCTTTACCAGCAAGCGAAACATCCTCCCTTTGAGCCACCAGCTGTTGATACGGTCTGGCGACCCAATCATGCACCCGTAACCCTTCGGACACTCCGCGTCAAATCCCTAAAAAAGGAGGACATAGTCGACGTTTCGAGCAAACGTATCAGGCTGCGTTCCCCCCGGCCCAGCGTGTCGCAGGCGTCGCCGTCCAAAAGGCTCTCACATGACATTGGTACACCTGTGGTCGAGACAATTGTGCCAGAAAAGCTCGCCTCTGTTCAACAACACTACCTCGCGTACGAGATCAAGAATCGACAGTGGTTGAACAATCGTACTTTCACACGCATCTGCCCCTTCCCCAACAACACTCGTGGCCTCCTCTACTACTCCAAGCACCCAAAAATCCCGCTTGCCGGTTCAATACGCTTCTGCCTTGTGCCGGACCCTCAACGATCCAACTTTTCTAGACCCAACAACCTCCTCTTGGACACGGGGCTACCCTGGCAAATAGACCTGCTGAATCTCAGCGCATCAAACCGGTACAAAAACCTGCGAGACATCCTCATCCGCGACCGTCTGGTACCTCCCCAGCTATTCAGGCATTGCTCTCATATGGGGCAACGACTCGGACATTCCATCACACAATGGGACCAGCTTGTGTATGAATATAGACAACCATTTTTTATGGATCTTTCCCTCCCGAAGTCTCCCATCTACCTCGTCAACTGCTATGATATCATCCGTCTTAAATTGCAGGAACTGTTCTCCTGCGATGTCTATCCCTTCAAATGTGTGTCCGTATTGTATTTCGTGCGGCTACATCTCACATACGTGTTCCAGCGGGCCGCATCGTGTGCTATTTCGAACGAGACCGCGATCTGCCCCACTACATAGGTCCCACCCTGCACGTGAAGCGCGTCATTGAGCCTGTTCAATTTGTCAATGGGTATAGAGGCCCGGTGGGACCCGTCAATACTGGCCAACCCATAAGTCGCCGCGGCCTGCCGATGCGGTTCCTAGTCAAGCCCGACATACATACCGTATATCCGCATACACGCTGGAAAAGACCCGTTAACCGCGACTGTCGCTGGGCGTGGCAGTGGGACAGGTGACTACTTCACTTATATCGGGTATTCTCCGCTTACACTTTCGCGGGGCAGTTATGCAGCTGAGTTCCCGGAGGGATGGAAGCTTTCAAAGTTAAGATAACCAATGGCATCGAAACGTTATACGGCCCTTGTGTCGATATATTCACACATACGTTCGTACCGCCTGCCTGTTCACTCACACGTGCATGTACTGGAATCCGGTCCACGGAGCTTCGTACCACCCTCGCCACCGACTTGTATGTCGAACAGGGAACATGCTTCTATCATGCACAAGTGTCCTATATTGTCCCAGATCGGAATGTCCCTCAAATATGTCTACATGTCGAGATACGCAGTAGCGTCCGCTTCGCAGTTATAAGTCCATTGGCAAAGTCCTAGCTATTGTTCGGGATCCAAATCCTATACGGTATATATATCGAAGCCCAGGGTGCGATATGCGGGCATATCTCTATAGTACTAGAAAAGCGTCGTTAGCGCGGACCCCAAAAATCTGCGTCCAAGCGATATACTCACCATCCCCACGAGCCCACCGTCCACCATATCCACGCGCGCAGTGAGGCGCGAGTTCCCCACGTGAAACAGCCTCGGCCCCGCGTACACCGCGTACGGCAACTCCGTCCTCACCTCCTCCGCGAACAGCTCCTTGTACGCGTCCGGTCGCTCGGGGTCGTCGAACAGCATCGGGCGCACGCGCGCGAGGGCGCCAGGGTCCCGCCGCCCGTGCGCGGCTGCGTGCGGATTGAGGTCGAGGATCGCGGACGGCCAGGGCGGGGGCGTGGGGCCGTCAACGCAAACGAGGGGGAACGCGGAGCCGAAGGGGCGCAGCGCGACGCGCGCGCTGTGCGCCTCGGCGCAGCGGAGGAGGACGCTTCCGCGCGTGCCCCACTCCGCCCAGGGTATGATGCGCGGGCCAGGGGGAGCGTCTTGGTGCTTGCTCGCCCCCGCGGCGTAAGCGAGGAAGGTGCTGCGTGGTATGAGGAGGGTGCATCCGTGTTCGTGTTCTTGCGAGTTGTGGACGCGGCTAACTGTGAAGGACACGGCGACCAGGTTGGTCTCGGGGTCCGTCTGAAAGAGACGCGGGTCGTCCTGTGTGGGATGTGGAGGATGGCTTGAGTACATCCCATCGATGGTCATGATCACTTCCGCCGGAAGTGGTAGGCAAAGTGTGTATAGAGGAGTTGCGGTGATGGGGCCAGTCGATTCAGCTGTAGATCCAGGTTGTATGCGGTAGATCTCCAACTTGCTCTCACACCCGAAGCCTACGGCGATGTGTTCGTCACCAATCAATGCATGATATATCCTGTGAGTTTCATAGGTTTGGTGCTGGATGGGTGTCGCATTCGCTTAAGCTCGTGGAATGATATTTCACTGTTTTGCTCACCCAGACTTTCTGGCCTGATGGCCAGTCCCAAACCTCAATGTCTGCGGAATCCGCAGAGCCAGAGCGAAGAACGTAGGCTATATACCTGCCTCTGATCTCGAGACCGTCGGTGAATACCTCCGCCAACACATTACCTGGATAGTTGGACGGTTCTGTGTGCAAGACAGGATATGCAGCTTTGGGATGGCTGGCTCCTAATCGCTCTAAAGATAGGATATGAAAGGTCACGATCCTGTTTTCATGCAAATCAATACTTCATCCGACGGTCCGCTGAGTATAATGATGCTTACGTGGTCCCCCGAGCGCAAATAGGGAGCACGGCTAGATCCTGGGCAACATCTACCGTACCGTCATACACCGTCCCGAGAATCGCACCCACAGGTGCTAGACGTCCGACCTGGAGTATCCATGTCTTCGTCTGTACGTTGCGGACGCCAGAGGCCGTAGTGCGCACGCAAAACCGCGTGGCGTCTATCGAGTGTTCCTCCTCGATGTAACAGATAGAGCCATCTGAAGACCTTGACCATTCGACTTCGACGCCGCTACCCAGGTCGACACAATGGCGACTAAATGCAGAGGTGCGCTGGAAACGACTCGTGTACTGGCGTAACGCGGCGTGTCTGTCCGAGATTGTCGCGCCTGAAGGACCTGATGCCCCTTCGACCATCCCCGAGCGTCGTAGCTCTATGGCAAGCTGAAGGCGAACATCTTTGTGGACCAGCCTCGCGAACAAGTGGCAGACCTGTGAGTACGGAGTTCAGAGATAAAAACTTGCTAGGTTGGAGACGGAACTCACTTCAGCACAACCTAAGAGATCATTTATGTCGAGATATGACAAGATATGGAGGACGAGCTCTTCGGGGAGGTCAAATAAAATCGACGTCTGAAGGATAGGGAGCTGTAGTGGACGACGGGCTGGTGTCGCGAAGTTAAAGAGATAGAGATATTTGGAGAACGGCAGGATGCGCATGGCTCCGTAGAGCAAGCGGGCTCGAAGCATTGGTCGTTGCATGGGTATATTCGAGCAAAGACGGGCCCCTTAAGTAGACATGGATGCTAGCTGAGGCGACGATACGCCGACCGCACTGGTTGTGTCCAAGTACCGTCCACGACGTATTTGAAAAGTCAGAGTCAGGCGGCGTCCCATACCCGCTCCTGCTGTTCTTGGACACGCCCTATACTCAATCGATTTGGGTTAGGGTTCACTGCACCGGAGCAAGCTCCCTTGACTCCCGGACACCGCTAAGGACTTGTATCTGCGCAGTGCGCAGAACGCAGTCCCTCTTCTCCTACCGCCATGGCTATCAACGCTAACGAAGACACCGAATTGTGAGTGTTTTCGTATGCCCGAACGGACAACAAGTGACCCCGTGAGCCAGTAACGAAGCCCTGCGCAAGCACGGCATTCTTCCTCCTCGCCCACCAACACCGCGTACCCCTTCGCCGCCTCCGTCACCAACTCTTGAGGAGAAGTATGCGAACTATAGCGCAACAGAGCTCAGGGAGCTCGCCTCGGAGGCTCCGGACGACGAGACCGAGCGCATTCTCGAGCTGTTGAGGCGAAGACGGTTGCAAGAGGCCCGCAAGATGGAGATGGCGCGTTTCGGGCGTGTTTACCCCATCTCCCGAGAAGACTACACGCGGGAGGTGACGGAAGCAAGTAAGGTTAACGAGGAGGGAGATGAGCAACAGCGAGGTACTGGTGTGGTCGTGTTCCTATACAAGGATGGGTGAGTCTCGGCTGTCTCTGGTTTATACACTACTCTCGTGCTTAAACTACTTCGCAGGATCCCGCACAGCGATCGGGCGAAGGAGCTCGTGAATGCTCTCGCTCAGCGACATCCTCATACCAAGTTCGTCTCGATCGTGGGCGACAAGTGCATAGAGAATCTCCCAGACGCGCGACTGCCTATGTTTATCATATACCGCAAGGGCGAGGTGCTCAATCAACTCGTCTCGTGGGGTGCTGATCGGGAAAGGCGTATAGAGGGTACGTACTCGTGATGAAGATACGAATCAGGCCACAGCTCACCGCGCGGTTATGTAGAATTAGAGGCCGTGCTCATTCTCGGAGGTGCAATCATTCCGCGAGTGCGGAGGCAACCAGACGAAGATCGCGACGGCTCCGATGGCTCTGACATAGACGACGACGATGACGACCCGTCATCCCGGATGCCGTCCGCAAGTACCAGGACGAACGCCCCGGCACCCAAGAACCTAAGAGGAAAGAAGGGGGACGATTCCGACTCGGACTTCGAGTTCGATTTGTGAGAGAACAAACAGAGGAAGAGTACTGTAGCACTTTGTATCATTGTGCATGTATCGCTAGATCACCCCACGGTATGTCGAGAACAGTTCAATAGCTCGACGCGAAGCGTTGATTGGATTGCTTAAACAAAACAGGTTTGACATCATCTGAGTGACACCATGCAACCAGCTCTAGAAAGGTTGCCGCACCTGAGCAGATAACACCGCTACCCATGCATTGCATGCCCGGTGGGCGTGAACACCACACCAGCAACAATGAGCCTCTATCTGCTTCACAGATGATCCACACAGACCTGCAGCTACCCACGCCGTCCAATTTTCCAACAGGTATGACGGGATAGGAATGGAAAGTCGCCTCCACGGGTGGCCCTCTGGGAGTTACTGGATCTGATACGCGTCCGTGAGGCCGAGGGGTCAGTGAACCAGCACCGAAGGACGAAGTTCAAAACAGTGATCAGGTGTGTATGGTACTCTGCTTTTATATGCATAATGGTACTGATGACGTGCTAGCCGCACAATGTCGTCTTCAGCATCGTTCCTCCTTCGATTGACGCACGGGACAAACTACTACATTATTCATCCCGCTCTCGCGCCAACCCTAAAGACAGGACCCCACCACCGGCTCGCGCCCTCTTGCTGCTTTCACATCCTCGTACGCAACGGACACTGTCGCGCGCCTACACGATCAACGGCCAAGCGGTCAAAGTCAGCCAGAAGACGGTCGGAATCGTGGAGAACATTATCGGGCGCGCCGTCGGTGCAAAGGGCGGGGGCAAGAGCACTCCCACAGCCGACTCCACTGGCATCTCAACTCGCGCCCCCGCCGATCGTCCAGTCGTCGGAATCAGACACCCCACCATCGTATCCAGCAAGCGTAGGCGGGGGACCCCCCCCCCGCCGCGGTCCCGCTGCCACGCCAGCACCGCCTCTCCCCGGAGCAAATCCCCGTTCCCTCCAATCAACAAGTCTGCTTCCGTCCCCGGCTCTCTTCCATCTACAGCCGAGCCTTCCCCGCAGGTGCCACCGCCGCCCAGCCACCTGCGGACGCGCGACAAGCTCGTGTTGAGCGCGAACCTCGTCCTCGCGACCGTCGACGACTCCATCCACCGCGCGTTAGACGTCGGTGGCGAACGTGCGGCCGCGGCCGTCGGACACGAGTATGGGTCGGAGGCGGGGCGTTCGACCGCGCTCGCGGCGCACACCACGCGGAACGTGACGCTCGTGCACATGGACGCGCGCAGGATCGCGCGGAAGGCGCTGATCAAGAAGGCGAGGAAGACGAGCAGGATGACCATGGATCGACAGATGCCTGATGGTCAAAGGAGGTAGAGGGGAGTTGTAAGATATGTATGTCCTGATACTGATGGGAGCTGTTGAGTTGGTCATAGATGACTGTGAGTCCCCATAAGTGGTCTGTTGCTTGATTGAGCGCAGTGTCGGAAGGTTCATGTTAAGGCATGTACACATAGATATAGGCATAATGTTGGTACATAATGGTTAACATACAGAGAATCACCAGCCCTCTACGTAAAAACCTCGGGCACATCCCGTTCGTTCTTCCGCTCAGTTAAGTCCACGAAGACCCGTGGATCACTTCCGAAGCCTGGAGGAAGTTTTACCCAGGGGCCTTAGGGTCTGATTGTATTCGAATGTCAGTTTATCACTGAACGCCTTGCTTCCGAGCTTGATGAACTCGAGGACCACGAGCTGCGCGTGGTGAATACCTTGCTCGAACTTGGCCATCTCATCCTCGACCTTCCCTGGGCGCTCGCTTGGGGGATAGCAGTCATAGTGGATCTTGCCAGCCGCCTTCCGAACCTGTAAGTTGACGGCAATGAGATCACATATCAGCGTGTGAACGATACACCAGCGAGATGACGGACGCACTGGTGCAGGGAGCCGACGCCATGCCCGGGCTGGCAGAGAGACGTCTAGGCGGTGAGCGATGTAGATACCCCTATACTTGCATGTTTTGGCTTCCTCCCAATTTTTAACAGGATCCCCGGTGCAGAAGAGGTGGAACGGGCCCTCGGGGAAGTTCTTGTGGTGCGAAGGAGTGAAGGTCCATACGGATCCGTGTTGTCCCCTCTCAAAATTGTGGCAACCCCAAGCGTTGTTCTGGTGTACAAAAACGATGGGCACACGTGTATCATCCACCACAGGTGGCTGCGTCAATCAAAGCTTTCAGTAATCGTGTGCTTAGACAGTGTGGAGACAGACTTACGCCGACGGTGACATAGTAACGAACATCGGCCCAGCTACCGGGGATGATATAGGCCATCTGATTCTTCTCGCAAAATGCCTCGATGTCGATAGTATTCATCTGGGGAAGAGGCTGGAACCAATCAAGCGGCCCGGGTGGTTGAAGACTTCCCGCTACTTGCGCCCCAAGGGTCGTATATGCGTCTAGCGGGTCACATTTGGCCTTTGCATCCTTCTCTTTCAACTGGGTTGCGACGTCATTGAGACGTTTGAGTGTGACCTCAGACTTCTCCCGGCGTCCTCTGAGGAAGATGTACCCCCCATGGCTCTCGAGCATCGGAGGTCTCTCGGTCACCACAGGTCCCTCAGGTCTCTCGGGCTCCACAGGTCTCTCGGGCCCTACAGGTCTCTCGGGCTCCACAGGTCTCTCGGGTTCCACGGTTCTCTCGCGCTTCTTAGAAGATTTCTTAGCGGCCTTTTCAACCGCGTGTATGGCTGCTCCCGTCGCTTGAACCACAGCGCGCTGCGACTACAACATTTGCGAGGTGAGCTTCAGATAGTCTATCAGAGTAAAAGGAACTCGCGTACATTGATCTTCTTGCCTTCAGCCACGTCGCGGCTGCCTTGGGTAATTCGCGATTTGTACTGTGGGTGCATCTTCACAAACGAGAGTTCAGCTGAGGAGAGACTTGGTAGGGTCCGATGGAGGAGGCGGATGAGGGAGGGGAGGAGAAGAGGGGGTCCTTTTATAGCATTCGAGGGAGTAGCGACACGTTCGACGCATTGTCCAGAGATTCTCTTGGCCAAAGCGAAGAAAAGTGATGTGAGCCACTGGGACACCAGTGTGGTCGTCTACGAACCCGAGCCTCGTGTACCAGAGGCCAAAGCGCCGCCATGCCACAGACAATGTGCATGTTGTTGTTCGTCGGTGTGGTCTTTAGCCAGACTGCTGCGCATTACATAGCGACGTCTAAGTGTACTGAGGATCTTGAAGTGCGCACTCGAGCTGGCGTCAGGCGCGGCTTGGAGTTGGGCGGAACGTTCAAGACTTCGGGCTTCAAGCTCATGATCAGTCAAGCTTCGATCGCGAGTGACGACGTCACGGACAAGCGCTTAGTGTCCGAATTTCTCGGACAGCCCTCGGAATTGGCCGAGTGGCTCAGAACATGGGCGCTAGGCGATGTGGTCTTGTTCTCCGTGGCTACGACTCGAGCACGCCTGAGTTTGATTCTTTACCAACCCCTTCATTGTCTGTGGTGCGCCGTGTCTAGGTTACCGTACTCGTGGCAACTGTTGCTACTGGCGCACTACCCCTCTACGTCCCGAAGCTCACATCCATGTTGATGCTTAGGAAAACTGGACTCCCCTTCTTGCCGAGCGATGTTCAAGCGCTAATTTGTTCGTCACTTTGTGGTCATCAAAGAACGCTGGCTGCTCTTGCACAGACGTGCCAGTCACTGAAAGGTCCCGCCCTCAAGGAGCTATGGCGTGTCATACCCTGCTTTGAAGTCTTCGTGGACACACTCCCTCAAGAGCTATGGACAGTGAGCGAGTCCGAGTCGCATATCGTACGTACTATACTTCCACAGGTCGAGGATCGTCCTATCTGATACCACCGTTACCAGAAATTCGTACGGGACGTTACCTCCGATGATCTCGCTCGGCCACGGCACTACACGCCTCTTGTCAAACACGTTGTCATTGATCCTATGCACACTATCTACGATTTCGACAGCTCTGCGTGGTCCGCCCTCCTGGCACCCAATATCGGTCCACTCAGTTTCCCGAATCTTACCTCTGTACAGACGTGGCAGAGAAGGCTCTTGAACACACCCCACGATCCTCCACCCATATATCGCCTTCTTGGAAAATCTCTGCGATCTCTACGCATTGGGGGTGTCGCGGATCCAAAATGGTATCCGGAGGAGCCAGATGACAGAGATAATCCGGAAAACCTCATCGCAATCTATACCAATCTCGACCTACGCTCTCCTCGCCTCGAGAATCTTTCCATCACCGTTCACAAATTTCACGATGACATTGCCGGTCCCCTTATGGAAGCCGTCTGCGGCCTACACAATCTTCTCCATTGCACTCTTGAAGGCGTCTTCGTCACTCCCCGTGTTCTCTCCCATCTTGCTTCCCTTTCCTTACTTCAAACACTCAATATCCGGATCCGCACCATCGATTTCATGGACGGACTTGGTGATACACTCTCAGCAGCGGACCACCCCTTCCCCAAATTGCAGCGCGCCTCTCTCTTCTTCGGGTGCATGCCCACATGCACGGAGCTTATACACGCAATCCGATCTTCAAAACTCGATCAGGTCGCTGTCACCATCGCTGAACCCGTCTCAATGGGCGAACTCGTCGCATTCGGGAGCGTCTTATCCAAACACCCCTCCTTAGGCACCCTCGAGACACTCGACATGGTATTAGGAAACCTGGCCGACAACGCCGCTGAGGTAGAACCGCTACCGCCATCCGCGTTCCTGTCATTCGCATCACTCCACCGTCTCAGGGAAATTACGATTCGCGGGATCTCCTTTGCCGGCCTGGACGATGCAACACTCGAGGCTATGGCCCGCGGATGGCCGGAGATACGGAAGGCGTGGATGATGCCCACCTTCCGTCCTGTGGCTAGTATAACCGCGCACGCAACACTTTCCGCGCTCGATGCGTTTATCAGGCACTGTCCGCACACGATAGAGCTCGGGTTCGAGCTTGAGGACATCACACGCGAAGCCGTTGGAGCTGTTATCGACGCCCAGACACGACCCCAGGGTTTTTCCAACTTGACCACGCTCGGAGTCGGCTCCTCGTTCTTGGACAGAGAAGACTGTCACATTGTGGCGTCACTCCTCTCGTTATGGTTTCTACGACGGGTGCCACATATTTGCATCTGGACGTCGAAGGACGACGAAGAAGGGGGTGAGGAGAACAAAGAAGTTCTTCGACGACTAGACCGGGCGTTGCGCAACTGGTTCCTGGCGGGCATGTGGTCCGAGAGAACTTTTTTGGCGGTACGAGTGGAAGAACGTTTATGGCGTAGGCGACAGAAAAGGCTCATGACACGGCCTCCCGACATCGTCTCGGATCCAAGCTCCCCGTTATAATCATCATATTCTCCATCGGTGCGTACGTCAACGCGCATGACTACGGGGCAATTTGTTGATATCGTTACAAGCCTATTGACGGCGGTGTCCCTCCGTCCTTGTGCTACACCACAAAATCCTTCCACCATCATCTATCTCATTTGTACCTTCTAGAACGTGTGTAAGCTATGTTTCAGCGACTCACGGAAGATGGCGAGGTGACGGATGAGAGGAACAAGCTAGTAGAATACGTATTTTTTTATCATATTAGGGTCCACATCATGATCAGTTTACTCAGAGTTTTGTGCCGACATGCTAGGGGGTTGGGAGGGCCCTATGTACTTAATGGCACTCACTCTGACTCTTCATGACTCGTCTATCTGTATTTTCAACCGCGCACGGGGACGTGCTGCCCAGGAACCACTTAGGACAGAATTAAACGCCTTTCTGGCTTTGTACAGTTTTAGCGTAACTAGAACGTCGGTGTGCACGCTGGAAACCTCAGTGGCGCATGGGCTCGATGCATAGGAGAATCTAAACCTACGAGAAAAGACCTCCCTTCTCGTCTGACTCGACACAATTCATTCTTGCTAGGATCTTTCCAATGTAGAACACTTCTTTGTAGTACTATTTCACCCTAGCCGCATCTTACGGAGTATCCTGACCACGCTCGAGGAAAACTAAGCAGCGAAGTCCTTTGCTCTACTCTGGGAGCGAATATCACATTTTCACGGACATGCGTCATAGTTGACAGAGAACAGCTGGTACAAATCGCACAAAACCTATCAACTACAAGCCTATGCAATGTCCGAGGTAAGTCCGTAAAAGTCCGTAAAAGTCCGTGTCAACGTCATCTGGGATTCCTGGCCATGAAAGGTCCAACAAATCAACAACAGTGGAGGCTACCACCGCCCTCCACAGCAACCTTCTGCAGAGCCGAGCGCGGAACCTGGGACGGCCGACAAGTCAGCACATGCGGCACACTTCTCGGGATCATTCCCGGAACGGCGAGACTCACCCGTTTTACAGCCCGCACGCGGAGGCCGCGACCTGCGTCGCGGCGACGTCGATGCGGCCGAGCGCCGCGGCCTGGCCGTTCGTGAGCGTGTCCATCGCGCCCTTGGCGACGTTGAAGCCGGCGTCGGCGTGGTCGACCGCGAGGACGTTGATGCTCTTGCCGTTGTACGTCAGCTGCCAGCACGATCCGCACGCGGCGGAGTTCCAGCCGGTGACGGCCTGCGCCCCGCCGATGTTGGGGAAGTGGGGGAGCGAGCCGAAGGTGCTGAAGCCCTTGGTGAGCAGCCCATTCGCGCCGTCGGAGCACGCGACGGTTGCGAGCGACGCGGATGCGTTGTCGTAGGCCTCGTCGTAGGAGAGCGTCACGCCGAGCGCGGGGGCGGCGACGGCGAGGAGGGCGAGCGCGACGGCCTTGAACTGCATGGTGATGAAGAGGGTGAGCTTGAGTGAAGACTGAAGGCGATTTTGGGAGTGGAGCTGAGCGATGCGGGGGAGTGCGCTGCTGGGCATCTGTACCTTCGTGTGGAGTCTTTTATACTTTGGTGCTCCATGGTATGTCGTATGCCGAGAATACGTCTCGCGGGCCGGGAAGGCTTCGACGAGCGTATGGTGATCACAGGATCACGCGGATAGTGCCCAGAAGCTGTCCGTGACGGAGTGCGGGCCCTAGAAGGCCGCCTTTCCACCCCTTGGTCGCCATTGTGGGATGCCGACATCACGACGCAGTGCTCCATACGTACGCGCGTGCACTGCAAGATCCCCGAAAGCCTTGCTTCGGCCATTGGAGGCATCCACACCCCGTCTTCCGCCCGGCGGCATATGGCAGAAGCGTGATGAAGCAGCAGCAAAATGGTGAGAGAATTAGCGGCGCTGACGTTGGATCGATTACGCAGTATCCGAGCACATGCACAGCTACACCGGGTATGAAGCCCTTGTGCGACCTCCGTCAAAGGAGCAGATCTTCGGCCCACTATGATCATATATGTGGCTCTGGGGTTGGACAGGTCAAAGGGCACTACAAATCACAGACAGTATCACCAAGACGAACAGCCGATCCAGCACTTCTTGACCAATCTGTCACTGCTTGCGCCGCGACCAAAGGGACACCAAGGGGTTGCTTCGAGAGAGCGCAGGATGTAGCTTTGGAACGCTCAGCTCTCGTACGTTGAAATCGCTTCCGCGAAGGACTGATCCAACTGAGCCTAGGGAAGTACACAGCAAGACGTCAGCTGTCTTAGCACGCCCAGCAAGGTCCGTGGGACGTACTAGCAAACCGTCAACTGTATCTTCTTCGGTCGGAACGAGATCAATGACAGCATGAGAAAACGACTGCAAGATTTGCGCGATGTTAATCTATCTCCATTATCCTGTGATGCCTCTAAGGACTCACGTCAATCGCGAGTTGGAGATCGTCCAAAGCGTCGGCGAACGACGCGTCGAGGTCCTCCTGGCTCGACACGAGGGGCTATGTGGAACAGATTATACGACCATCAGTGGATCCCAATGGGCCTTTGCACGATTCCACATACATGCTGTTCAATGATGGAATTGAGGAGCGCCCTACAGTCAAATTAGATTCGACACAGACAGTAGAACGACAGGTATCGGGGGTATTGGTACTTACGTATTGACGGCAACGAAACCTTGAAACTCAGTAGCAATCTCTTCAGCGGGAGACGCGGGGAAAGGGGTGGTAATCTATGCTCATAGGTAAGATACGTGAGGCCCAGATAATATAGAGACTCACAGCCTTGATAGTATCAGTAAACTGAGTCGTCGTAGTAGTGATGTTCTGGAGCCCTTCAACTATGACCTATACACATACTAAGAGTGTATTCACAATGAGGTACGAAAAACCATACCGGGCCTTGGTCCGCGATGTTTGTATCATCGAGCTGCGAAACCTGAACCTGAACACGGTTGGACGCGTCGCCAATGGTCGTGATAGCATTGATCACTGTGTTCTCATCCTGGGCTGCCGCACCAACGATGCCCATGAGGACGACGCTGGTAACGGTGAGGATCTGACCCAAAAACTTCATGACTGTGGGGATTTGGGAGGAGAAGCTGGGCTGGAAAGAGGTGTAGGATTCGAGCGAAGTCGAATGGGGATCCAGTAAAGAGGGCTTGCGTTTTATACCAAGCGATTAGTGACTCGCCAGAGGGTTTCTGTAAAGGCGTTAAATTTGATGGCTACGGGAGAGAACGGAACAGAGGACGAACCCTTTACCGCATTGTGGCATAACAGAGCGGCTACCCATCTACGTCAATCTCAAGAAGAATGTGGGGAGCAGGCACCGGAGGAGGTTGCACGGGGGAATTTTCGGCGGTGCTATTCGCTCCTGTCCATGGGAAGTCGGCCTATGGAGGGTTATGGTGTTACAAAGATCCTTCGGGAGGGAGAATGGAGCACGGTGCATTGGAGGCCAACTCCGTGAAAGTCAACATGACCACCAATCCCCTGCTTACGAGGGACGCCTTCCAAGTATCAACCGTTGAGGTAACGGTCAACGCGTGCTTACGATGAAGGCTGGGTGGTACCGGTGTGGCGGCTCAGCATAAACAGAAATGTCATGATCTGGGAGACGTACTAGGTAGACGTAAACGCAGTGGTCTCCGAACGGTGGCGGGGGTTGGACATTTGTGTTCGATAGCCTGGAACGAGTAAGGCTTCCTAAGCTCATCGCGTCGCGAAACAGACTATTGCCGTTGAAGGGTGCTGAAGCCCACAGGAACGCATTTCACGGCTTCCTTTTGTCCAATTCATTAAAATAATTTATATGTATTCCAGAACTAAGCAGGGAATTGTATGAGAGATTTGCCATTGCGACTATCTGTAGACACTCACCAAGCAACACAGTCCACTGAACGGCCAGAAAATGTCACTGAACATAATCCCGTTCCCACAAAAATAAACGTATAAATGTTCTAAGGCTTCCGTCTTACGCTCTACCGGCGTTCGCGGACCTTCAGCCACACGATAAACACCACTCCGACGGCGAATCCAGCGATGAACGCGAACAGAACAAGCACATCTCTATAGTAGTTGTTCTGCCCGAACCCGAACAACTAGAAGACGGCGTGCGTCAGCACGGGGCCAAGTCCAACCCCCCGGGGAAAGGACGCACCGTTTGCATGATCAGTGCCGCCGAGACATCCACCGGCACGCCCTCGAGCGAGTCTTTGATCATCAGGCCAGAGCCGACTTCGTTCACGGAGAGAGCTTCGAGCGTGTACTTCAGGGGACAGAGCCATTGCAGCCACCGGAGCACCGGCGGGATGTCGTTCAAATGGACGAAGAAGCCTGCGTACGTCATCTGGTAGAGCGCAGTGAGGGCGGAGATGAGGATTGCGATGCCTCCGTTACGGAAGAGGCAGGCAAGCAAGAAGTTCTGGGCACGCCATCGACGCACGTGTGAGTATCCGTGCTGTCGCGGTGTCGTGGGGCGGTGGACTTACGAAAAGGGTCATGGCGAGCGTATATAGAACCAGAATGAAGAGGAATTTGAAAAAATGCGCGGCGTCCGCGGCGAGGCCGGCCATCCAATACGTGCTGCAACGCTTCATCAGTGATTTGAGCAAAGAAAAAAGGGAATCAAACACACATGGAAGATACGATGATGGTTGGAATGATGCGTAGAGGCAAGACATCGAACACGAATCGAGACAGAAGCCAGGCTGTAGGGCTGCATGGGAACTATTAGTTAAAAAAGAAGGGGGGATTAATCAACCACCAACCTATAGTAGGATGCCGATCGTTCTCGGAGAAATAGCGGCCGGATTTCTACAACGTTGTACAAGGCGCTGAGGGACGAGAAGGCAATAAGTGCACCCTACGAGAGTATGATGAGCCACAAAGTCAATTGTTTAATTTTGATTCTATTCGGCATACCAGGAAAAACAAGCAACCGACTCTGGACTGGAACCCGGCAATTGTAATGTCCGTCTGGAAATACAGACCCCCTACCGAAGAGATCAGCCGCCGGCACAGAGAGAAGAGGAATAGCACTTACCACAAAACACGCCCAGCACCGACGAGATGGCTACATGAGCCAAAAACAACGTTTTGTCCCTCCTTAGGATCTTCCACTCCCTCCCGGAGAGTACCTCGAGTTGTGTCAAGAACGTCGCTGCGTAATGTGTCCGTCGGGGCCACCACCAGCGCTCCGATCGGGTCATGTTCCGAACCGACTGGTCTGAATCCCCAACGAACCCTTTCTCCGCATTGTCCGAAGGCGAGGAAGAATGGGCCCGCATGCCACTCCCAGTGTCGTTCCCGAGCGGGAAGAGGCTGACGGGCGGGTCCGACGCGACATCGAGGAGGTAGTCCGCAACGTTGTACCCCTCGGTGTACGCGATGCCTTGCGCGGAGAAGTGCTCGGCCGGGCTGAACCCACCCGGCCCGGAGTACAACGCGCGCCCATGGGAAAGCACGAGGATCTGGTCGAACGAATGGTAGAGCTGGGAACTATGCGGCGCACGGTGAGCACGGAGAAGGCTGCAGAGACGGGCCGACGCACCTCGGCTGATGAATAGACGCAATCACCGCCGTAGGAGCGTCCGGGTCGTGCGCGAGCGCGTGGAGCACCTTCGCGACCTTTGCCGCGGACACGGAGTCGAGGCCCGAAGTAGGCTCGTCGAGGAGAAGCACGTCCGGCCTCGCGACGAGCTCCAGCCCAATGCTGACCCGCCGCATCTCGCCTCCGCTTATCCCACGCTTCTCTCCGTCCCCGATGCGGACGTGGCGCAGGTGTGCGATGCCGAGCTTGTCCATGATGTCGTCCACCCGCGCGCTCTTCTCCGAGTCGGGAACGCCCTCAGGGAGGCGGAGGCGCGCCGCGAAGAACAGCGCTTCGTGGACGGTGAGCATAGGGGGGAGGACGTCCTGCTGGGGCACGAAGCCCACGCGAGGGGGGCGGCTGTCCACTCCGGGGAAGGAGACGTTGCCCGTGGTCAGCCCAGACTTCTGCTTCCGCGCAAGGATTTCGATGAGGGTCGTCTTCCCTGCACCGCTGGGGCCGAGGATTGCCATCATTTGACCTGGAACGACGCGTCCGCTGACGTTGTCGAGGATGACCTTCTGAGTGGCATCGTCTGTAGGGCGCCGGCGGAGAGAGAACCCGGACGCAGGTTGGGAAACGAAATAGCTAACGTCGGTCCACGAGACGGCGACGCCACCCGGGGGCGTGAGATTGTTTGCGCCTTGCTTCCGCGCACGGCGCTGAGAAACCCAACCTAAGGCAAGTAGGGACAGGGCAAGGCCGATGAGGCCCCCAACAACCGCAAGGCCAGCGATGACTCCCGAGCTGAGAGACGAGCCACCTCCGCCGGTGTCGCTCGAACTTGTGGAGTTGCTCGAAACGGTGTCGATGACGTTTTGCGCGACGCATTCGCCGAACGTGCACCCGCTGAGCGCAAGCCCGCCGGAGCCAAACACCTGTTGGATGGTGTCCTGTTGGAAGGTGCATGCCGCTGTGTTGTTCTCAGGGGACGGGGCTTCGCAGGAGATGCCGAGGTGGCCGCTCAATGTGTTGATGATGCCCGTGAGGTCTGTGAGTTGGACTGCCCCGCAAAAAGTGGTGCCCGAGCGGCACGTGCACTTGAGGTTCTGGCAGTTCCAGTCGGCACTGCCGTCTCCGTTCCCAAGGTCTTGCGTGCACGAGTCGGCGGTACAGAAGAACTGTTCGACGCCTTGGTAAAATAATTGCGCATACACCGAGCCGCTTGAGCCGAATGCGGTGGTATTTGGGAGGGGCGTAAGAGAGGGGTTCAAGTTGCGTAAGAAGGTTAGCGTGGAAGTGCCGGGGAACAGAGATTGCAGAGTGGGGTTCTGCCGGTAAACCCGTTAGCTTAGAAATAGGAACAGAGGTAGATAGGGGGGAAGTAAGACAACCAAGACGTTCTATAAGAGTCTCGACTCTCGCACGGCTACAATTTCAGCACGAGCACTTCGTCCCTATTCGAATCCCTCGCCTACACGGGGAGGAAGCGGGTGCCCCTAGGGGGCGCCGTGTTCGAACGCCTCTCGTATTGTATCGACATGAGCTTTGGCGTCTCGCGGGTGCATGAAAAGCCAACCCCCTGCCCCCTCCAGAGAACAGACAACGCCTGGAAGATGAACTCACCTGTACGAGACAACTCATCTCCCCGGCCGCATACACTCTCGCGGCGACATTGCAAACAATGGTGTTGTTCTGACCGGTGTCCGCGCCCGTCAGAGAGCCTACGGTGCCTTCGACGCTGGAGAAACCGGACTGGCATGCTTTCGCCGTTTGGCAGACGTTGCAGCCTGTTCCCGTCCAACCGTCTTCGCACGTGCAGGTGGTGAGATTGGCAGATGGTGATCCGCTGGCCAGAGAACGGCTCGATCCTTGGAAGATGGTCCCTCCACATGCAGGCTGAGAGCAGTTGGATCCGCCAAACCCTGGGGGGCAGGCGCAGGAGCTGCCGTTCGAGATGCCGTAGTTGTCGCAGGACATGGTACTGAGCCAGAGGGGGGCTGTCAGCGGGCGTGTCGCGGGCGGTTGAGTGGCATGGGCGTCGATTTTTAACAAGACCGAGGATCTTCTAGCTTCTACGACGGAAATGAACGCGAAGTGGGAACAGCGGATGTGCGACGGGGCGGAGGTGGAGTCGGTCTCTCGGGGTCGGACACAGTGCGGGAGGACGCGCCCCTCACAGCTTTTGCCTTTCTGGGAGCGGGGCCCCGAACCGGAGAGGCACGGCCCGCGAGACGGGTCGCTGGCCCGCGCCGTCCACGTGACCTGCTATACGTGTCGCCAGTGCGCAGTTGTCGCGCGCGCGACTGGCTTGGCGCGTCACTCTTCCTCCCCTCCCCCCACTTACACTCGTTTCTTTCGGTCGTTCCTGAGCTCTTCAACGCTCGGTGCGTATTGCTGTATGCACACGCTATGCCCTGACTCATGAGGTATTCCAGGAATTGCAAACCATGCGTCTTCTCCGCAAGCTGCTGCTGCCAGTCCTGGCACTGGCCAGCCTTGCGTTGGCACGGTCCAGCACTGGTGACTCTATCTTGGTACTCCTCGACCCTTCTTTGAAAAAGGAGAACTTCTCTGTCTTCTTTGGTGATCTTGAAAGTGCGCATACTTTTCAAATGTCTCCCCGGCTGCGTCTGACCTAGCACCTTGCTCTCTAGAGAAGGGATACAAGCTTACGTTCAGGGCTCCCAAGGAAGCTGCTCCCGAGGTCATCAAGGACGATGTGGCACAGTTCGCGCAGGTCATCCTCTTCTCGCCTGAGACTAAGAGTACGTACCTTCAACGCTCAGAACATTGGCGTTGTCTCAACTAGCCATACAGGCTATGCGTCGGACGTCACGCCTCAGTCTCTCGTCTCCCTCCTCTCCAAAAACACCAACCTCCTGATTGCTCTGTCGTCAAAGCAGACTCCCCTCTCTTCCCTCGCACCGGAGTTCTCCCTCATCCTGCCGCCTCCCGGGACCCCCCTCATCTCGCACTTCCCCAAGCGCGACACCCCTGCGACGGTCATCCCTGTGGAGGCCCCGCGGGCGCACCACATTATCACCCCTAACCTCCCTCCCGTCTGGTTCTCCGGCGTTCCCCAGGCGCTGGGCAGCAACCCGATGCTCGTCCCGTTCCTGCGCGCACCCGCGGAGAGCTTTGCCTCAGACGCGGACAGCGACGCGGGCGCAGACGCCCTCGTCGAGGCCGCAGAGAAGAGCGGCGAAGGTCTCTGGGCGGGCAGCTCCCTCAGCCTCGTCACGGGCTTCCAGCCCACCGGGAACGCGCGCGTGACCTGGGTTGGTGGTGTCGAAATGTTCAGCGACGAGTTTATGAACAAGGAGGTCTCCAAGTGCGTGTCTTCGGTCTTTTCTCGCAGCCCTTTGTCGGTGGTGCGCTGGCGGGCGAGTGGGGCGCAGTAGACGGCATGCTAAATATAGCTCGTTGCGCGTGCAGGGGCGTCAAGTCGGGCAACCAGCAATTCGCGCGCGATGTCACGGCCTGGACGTTCCAGGAGTCTCATGTCCTGCGCATCGACCAGGTCGAGCACCACCGCGTGAACGAGACTCTCCCCCAAGAGACCTACACGACCAATGACCAGGTGGTAAGTATCGATTATCATTGTCCCCAGTCAACATATTAATAGCTTTGCAACTACGTGTAGACCTTCACGGCGTACATCTCGCAGTACGACCCCGAGACCGACGTCTGGGAACCATACTCCGGTATCAAGGACATGCAGCTCGAGTTCACGATGCTCGACCCGCATATTCGCACGGCGCTTCCCCCCGTCGCCGGCGAACCCGGTAAATATTCAGTCACGTTCCGTGTTCCCGACAGGCACGGCGTGTTCAAGTTCGTCGTCGACTACAAGCGTAAAGGGTACGCCTGCACGTCAATACGTCTCGTCCACATACTCATCTTCTGGCCATCCAGATTGTCATACCTCTCGAGCTCGACCGTCGTCCCAGTCGTGCCCCCGCGGCACGACGGTTACCCGCGTTTCCTCAGTGCCGCTTGGCCATACTATGCCGGCGCATTCAGCACAAGCGCAGGATTTGTGTTGTTCGCCGCTCTTTGGCTCTCCGGTGAGGACCGTGAGCCAAAGAAGAGCAAGAGCTCCAAGACGGAGTGAGCGTCTCATGTATTCGCAGCCGAGATATATATTGCTTTTTCAGGATCTGTAGCGACTAGAGATGCGCCGGCGGTGTGTTGCAGTCATGGCTCCGACCGACGCAGCGTAGTGTGTGGGTATTGTGGGGGATCGACTACCCATGATTTGGTTGAGCCATAGGACCCCCTACACGAACGACCAGGCTCCCGAGCTTGAGAGACGAACCCTCAACATGACGCTAGGATTGCATCACAGCTCGATTCCGGGCCGAATTTGATCCAGATTGCGCATGGACGGTCATCTTCTCCCTCCGATAACCCACTGCTGCAAGTGAGCTGTTTCTCACCCCCGCTTGCCCTGCCTATATCTGAGTGTTGTGTAGCTCACGCCGCCGCCACGTTTGTCTGCGAAAGGCCAAGCGTATTGATCGGCATGCCCTGACGATCTGGGCAGGCCATAAGCAAATCGTGGCCAGCGCGTGGTGTACAACAGTCCACTGACAGGTGCTCGTTCAGAACTTGCGCCTCTAGTCGGGGCCATAACGACCGACGCAATGCGACCACTCAAGTCGGCATAAACTGCCAAGCATCTTCATCTCGGAATACACGCTGCTCCGAGAGACTCATCGGACATGACCGCCGGTGGCCGCGAGGCACCTTTCGGAGCGTTCGCCGAGTCCAGACTCCGATGCTAACCACCACCACTTCCCTGCCGGCAGGCTCCAGGGAAGCTTGACTCATCGGCAACCCACCAGCGTTTTTCCAGGTTTGGGTTCGGACTTGCGTGTGCCATCTAAAACGGTACCTATTCCTCCTATAAGCCCTCAGGTGACGACAGCTGACGCAATCCAGTACTATCTCCCACGTGCGGTTCTCTCCACCGCACATGTTAGGAGAGCAACAAGTTGGCCTTTGTCGGCTCTTCGAGCGCACGGTCATGCTATGCCCGGTGTGGTGCACCGTTCACGGGGCCTCGACGTTGCGTCAACATATTCAACATTGCAAAGGCGTTTGCCCTCAGTCGCTGAGGCATGGCTCGCTTGTGTCGACAGACGTCAATGGAGGAGTTTTCCCATTCTGAATCGGGCAAGTTCATCTACCGACACTAAAGGTCTGGAGAGCTGTGGTCAGCAGTGACGCCTCGCACAGGCGCATATACGGGGTAACAAGCCGGCTTGTCCCCTTGGGGGCGTGAAGTAGTATAAAAGCCCAACTGTATCTTGCGGTCCTCATTCGACACCGCTCGAACCAAGTAGTCCCAGCCCGAAGCTTTCCCCCAGTCTCGACGCACTCGACCATGCAGTTCTTCAGCAAGATCTTCACCATTGTCGCCGTCGTTGCCCTCGGCGTTATCAGCAGCCGCGCTCAGACCCTCGACACCGTCACGACCGCAATCACCACCATCACCGACACCTCCTCGGGCTTGCAAGTTACCGTCGCGTCCCTCAATATCACCAACTTCCCTACGAGTGGCGGAGTGAGCACTTTCCCCTCTCCATTACCACTACGGCTAACTTTGCATCTACAACAGAAAATTGCTACCGGGCTCAACAACATCATCTCTATCACCAACGAATTCATCCAGGACATCACCGTCGTCAGCTTATTTTCCTTCCCATACTTTTCCCCGTTGTTCTCACATAACGATATTCTTCCGTTATAGCCTAACCCTACGACGTTCGGTGACTCGGACGCACAAACCATCGTCGACGCCCTTACTGACCTCGTCAAGGTCCACCAGTAATGGCCGCATTTCCTCCCTTCATGCGTCATTAACTGACCAGACGCATTCGAAACTAGGTTCCTCTTGTCCACTATTATTGGAAAGCACGTACGTATCGACAAGGATCGTCCCTCACACCTGCTGCTTTCTAACGCCAAGTCGCCTACCCCAGTCTCTCGCCGCCCAGTTCTTCTTCACCGCCCCCATTGCCGCCGCTCTCCGTAGCCTTGAATCGGTCATCGACGTACGTACCGTTTCGCAGCTTACCCCTTCGCCACCAGATTAATCTCCTGGCGGTTGTACCCTGCCCTTAGACCATTGCCCTGGACATCATTGCGCTCATCCCCACTCAGGCCGACGCTGGCCAGGGTCAGCTCGTACGTCCCTTAAGTTTCCTTACGATCGCCGGAGCTGGGGCAGAGGTGTCCCCCGACTGATTGAAATGCTGTGTGATAGACCATGTTGGACGCCTCATTCTCGGTGTCCATCCAGACGTACTCTTAAGAGCGGCCGAATAACGATAGACTCGCCTCGAACTTGGGTGGCTCGGAGCCATGGTGTCTCCGCAAGTTTCGAAGGCTCGCATTTGGCTTGGAGTTTTCGCGTTATGTCAGATCACCTTCGTTATATGACGTTTGTTTTCCAGTCGAGCTCTTGTCGATCCAATCATATGGCTGTTAGGTCTAGGTTGCATCTATCGAAATCGCCGCCCCAGGCCTTTTCTCTGTTTGCGTTTGCACGAGAGCATACAAGACTTGTCAGAACCCAATGCTCACTAATACCAATGGTGTCGGCTCCCGAAGTCCCGGCAGCTTTGATGTACACGCTCTGCCTCCACTCGGTCATCATACTTGCGAGGCCCTCGGAGCCCTCTCCATTCTGTCTTGGCCCGGGATCCTATTCGTTCTCGCAAGCCTAACCGAGGCTCGAGGGCCTCGAGAACGTTCCCTAAGGGGTACGTCTGGACCCATCACCGGGCCACCAGCACCCGCGCGGGACTCGATGCCCGCGTCCTCGGCTCCCAGAATTGGTTCGCCCGCCCCTCTGCCGGCGGCGTCCATGCGCTGCACAGCGTCATCCGGATCCTCTCGAGCACCCCTGTGCTCTGGACGCCTCCCTGGAACGCGCTTGCGTCCTCGGGCGGCGGTCCTATGACCGAAAACACCACGGGGCCACTCTTTATCCTGAACTGACATCACCCCGCGATGAATCCCCGCACGCCGCGCGAGGGGTCGAGAAGGCCGGTGCCAGTTGCGTGAGCACTGGCAGGGCCATCGACGGCCGACGCACTGCTCGTCGATGAGCTCCATGTGCAATGCGCAACGCCTCCGCCAGGGTGTATAAAAGGAGGACACGAGCTCGCTGAGTCTCCAGCAGCAGCTCTCATCCGGCCTACGCTCATCCTTTCCCGTCCTCGTCCTTCTCCGGACTCAACTCTTTCACGACTCCTTTCACGCCACCCTCATCCACGCCCACACCATGCAGTTCAAGGTCCTCGCGCTCGCGCTCCTCGCCGCCGCCGCCCCCGCGCTCGGCGTGACGCTCTCGTACGACGAGACGTACGACAAGTCCTCGGGCTCCCTCGCGAACGTCGCGTGCTCTGACGGCTCGCACGGGCTGCTCACCAAGGGCTTCAGCACCTTCGGCTCGCTCCCCCACTTCCCCAACATCGGCGGCGCGGCGGCGATCGCGGGCTGGAACTCGGCGTCGTGCGGGACGTGCTGGCAGCTGACGTACAACGGCAAGAGCATCAACGTGCTCGCGGTCGACCACGCCGCGTCGGGCTTCAACATCGCCAAGGCGGCGATGAACTCGCTCACGAATGGGCAGGCGGAGAAGCTGGGCCGCATCGACGTGACGGCGAAGCAGGTCGCGGCGTCGAAGTGCGGTCTCTGAGGTGAGCTTTCGGTCGTTTGCGCTCATGTGGAGAAGTCATGTCTGACCGAGGTCAAGACAGAATAGTGGATCGCTCTAACTGACGACCGCATATTCCTGAAAACGTGCAACGTGATGCTTATGAGTTGATGATGTTCGGACATTTCATTGGGACAATGTTTCTTTACGGACGGACATGGACTCACGGATATTTGCCTGGATTTGTTGTTGTCTACGATTTCTTCGAATTCGCATGTCAACGTTTGGACTGGCAGCTGAGTGTGATCAGGCGCACGAAGTTTGTTTTTCAGGGCTAACGCCAAGAAGATACCGTCTTCCCCCGAGCTCGCGGTGTCTGTGCAAGTCGGAGGGCCTCGGGAGCATACGTCATCGTCCAAAATTGGGTCGGGTTGCGTAGGGCTGTCAACAAGCGCCCTCCCGCATTGGTGCGCAGCGGTGAGCGTCTGGCTCTTCGTCCCGACCTCCAGTCCGACATCTCGCAGTTCCCCCGATCTCGGACTTACCCAATCTTCTCGAAGTCCAACAAACACCCATACCGCTCATTCTGCGATGTATTCTGCTGTTTCTGTTGGACTGATACGTCTTCCAGGTCAGGCGTCTGACGCGAACTCATCATCCGATGGGTGACACCACTCAATCTGCTTGTTGAACGACGTTGAATGTTAATCAACTAAGTATCTACATTCTGACATGGTTTGGCGAGAAGCTCCGAGGCTCGACATGTGTCGGAAGAGAAGCTGTTGTTCATGCTACGCCCATAATGCTCACAAGTAGAGTGAGTCACTTTTCTCCACCTGTGTCTTATCCTACTGAAATCTGCGCTGCTTCCGTCCCTTAAATTTTGAAACACTAGCATATAGTTTGCTTTAATCATGAGCAATTTATTTTTTCGAAGACTCTGTCATGATTCTTCCGCAGCACAAAGAACGCTGAAGCACAGTCGATACTGTAGTGCCTTCACAGTCATCTTGCCTTCCACCACAACAAAAACAAAACATATCGCCCAACGAGTTGATAACAAACTCAGCGCCAATTGTCGGGTACACTTGTTGCCTCCGATTCGGAAGTGATACTGTCTCCGTAAACGGTTGAATTGCCGGACTGTACGCGTATGACCACGGCACTCGATCCTGTCGGACACCTGATCACAGTGACCGCAGGGCGAAGGGGAGCTCGGCATAGACCAGGTCCCAGAGAAGCCCCGGCCGGTACGTACAGGATGTCACCTAACTGCTCGCCAACGGTACTAAAGCACCAGTCGCTCGGAACACTCCCATGCATGGCCAGGCACGTAGCCCTCTTGACGCTGCTCTCATTCGGGCGGGTTGTCGGTCGCCATTGCCACGTTCCACGGCCGCCACACTTGATGCGCCCGCGCGAGACGTGAGCGGGCCCGCAGGCCCGCATCTCACCCTACCACAACGCGCAGTCCCGTCGTCGACGTTTTAGGCTCCTCACAACGTACACAGCTACCATGCGTGGCAATGTGGGGTCCACAGCGGTGAGTCGTTGCCGCGAAGCTTACCGTTAGTCCTGAGTCATCTCAAGTGTCAAACGACTAACTACTCATTTTTAAGAGGGTCCGCAAGTTGGCGCTTTACATGAATAGGTATACAGGCACGCGAGAAATTTGAGAAATTAAAGTCTGTTCGACACTTTCGTCAATGATACGACGCCCACTCATTCCCCGCAAGGCCTGGGGTCTCTCTATTCTTGCACTGCAGTTTGCTCCCCACGGCAACACGTATATGCGGGCGCCCGCGAAGCGCCGTGCAGTGTATGCACCGTATGCTCGGCGAGGACTCGTGTTCGTCTCAGCGTTCACGCGGTTCTGATCTCGACGTCGATAACGCATGTGCGCTTCACTGAAGGTGCACATCTGCCTACACCGCAAACGAATAAACTGTGTCGGGGCAGGGAACGCGAACCCGACAGCGCTACAAACTTCGCCGTTGACACTAAGTGCTGAGCTGCTAACTCCTTGCGTGCAGTGGAAGCAGCAACCGCTACTCGCGTTCCATCCTATCACCATGAAGGGGAGCGCTGGATGCAGGAGGCTGACGCCCTCGATCGTCGACGCCCTCACGCATCACAGGTGCCATTCAAAACACCCGCACGGCATGTCGTAACGCAAGCCTCGCCGACAGTCTCCGCAGCCACCAGAGCCCCCACCCTCGGAGAAACCGAACGGGGCGACCACGTCGCGCGCGCTGCGCCCACCACGCGCCGACGTCGGGCCCACCGACCCTCCGAGCACGCGCGGACTCGCGCTCACGCCCCGCCCCGCGATCGTGATCGGGCGAAGCCGCCGTCGGGGTCGGGCGCGCGACGTCGGCGCCCCACGCGGTGCGCTAGCCTGGTCGACTGGTTGACGCGGGCAAGCAAGCAAGGATTCGGAGGGCCCGCGCTCGAACGGCGCTCGGCGCCCGCACGATGTCAAATTCGTCGCTGAGAGAAGCCGCGCACAATCACCGCCACCAGCACGAGAGCGGGCTCGAGGACGACCCCGGGCGCGAGCACCCGCGCGGTGCCTTGTTCTTTTTCGCAGCGTGTGCACCGCGCCCACGCGCGTGGTAGGTGGGGCGGGTGTTCCAGCTACCCCCGCGCGCGCGGACCCTCACCGCCGTCACAACATCGCAAGGGTCGGTCACGCCCGCACATTTGCAGCCGCAGCACACACGCCGTTAACGGCGATGTGCGACGACGGGGGCAAGCCGCCCCGCTGAAAAAAGAAGAAACAAACAAGAAAACCTTCCCTGCGCTGCGCAAGCGCGAACGCAAATCGCAAATCCTCTTCCCTTCGCCGCTCGCCCGCGCGGGGCGCACCCGACTCTCCCGGGGTCCGACGTTTGGGTGGGTGGCACGGCTACGGCCCACCCCGCGCGGTGCGGACCCGCGCGCGCCTGCTTCCGCGCCGCTCGGCGCCTGGGCTTCCTCGGGTTTCCCTGGAATAACCCAAGTGCGGCGCGCATGCGTCGGGAGAAGCAGTGTGGCCGCTGCAGATCCCCCGCGGCCCACTCGATGGGACCAAACGCTAACTGCAGTATGTAAGCACAGGACCGAGGCACGACTCTACGTTCTTTGTGCTGAATGTGGACCTAGTTGCGACACCACCATCGTCATATTGACTAGGTGTGCGCGCGCGCAACCTAGTCGGCCCGGGGGAGCCCGCTCCTTGCGCCGCCGACGAGTTGAAACCATTGGAGTGCAGGATACAACGACACCGTCCGGGCGAGCTGCCTCGGCGGCCTGCCCCAGCGCTCCTCCTTCCGTGCGGCGCTCGAACTCAACGCCACCTTGTCAAATTCGGACCGCGCGGGACCCCAGCAGTGCGTAAATCCGCGGGCATTGTGCGCGGCGGCGCACCTCTCTTCCCTCGCGCACGCTGACGCGCCCCCTCTCGTAATAACCCAGATCCACGTCAGCTCCCGCGCGCGCGTTCGACGTCCGACGTCATCGTCTCGCGCCTGGCGGCAATAGCACATGCGGAGGCCGTCGTGCGCTGATGGCTGCTCGGTCGACGAGTGCAGTGAAGCCTCGGGAGGCAAATAAACTGAAGGCTTCTCAGATCTACCCGGGTAGCGCGGACGCCAGGAGTGTCCGCGCGCGTTTTGACGACACCTATAGAACAAGGCTCGCACGACGCACCTAGCTCGAGTGTCAAATTCCAACCCCGAGGGCATTGGTAAGTGTCGTCCGCCCAGCAGCGGGGCGCGCAGGCCCACGCTTGATGCACGATGTGGCGATGGATCCTAGCCTCCTCGAGCTCGCGCGAACCTCCAGCGGATCTTGTGGAGCCCAATTCCGATCTCGAACGTCAATATCCGGGCCTTCCACGTCAAATACCCCGGCCTCTCGCGCGACAACCGCCCGCCCGCGAGCAGCAGCGGGCTCGCGAGCCGCCGGTATGGTGGCTTGGTGGCTCTGGGGGCGACCCACCGCGCCTCCCGACGTCGGCGCCGTGGGCGGCTCGTACTGAGGTGATGCGCCGCCGCTCGGCTCCATCTCATGGCCGCGCCAGACGTCCCCCCTCCCGCCGGCAACGACAGTTCCCGCACCCGGAAGCACGTCGAGACGCGGGGCGGCGGGGCGCTCGGAGGGTTCTTGGGCGCGACCGGACGCGTTTCCAAATTCCAACGGGTGGCAAGCATGCAAGCGCTACATTAAGAGTCTAAGACACGGGCGTACGCGGTAGTGACGTCGAGTAGCCACGATGCGCCGTCGCCACCCACGGTCGCAGCTTACTTACTTAGTTGAGGACCTGGGGGTGCCCAAACGTCGCATCCGGGTGTCTGGAAACGTCGGCGCGACAGGCACACCGACGCGCCCGACGCGGCCCCTTGACGAAGCCCGAATTCAATGATTCTTGATGCGTGCATGATGAGCAATGATGATGGGCCGCGGGCCAGGAGGCGCCGGCTCCTTTAACCTCGGTGCGCCAGAAGGCGCGAGGAATCAGAGGGAATCAGTGGCTTTATCACTGCAGATGGCCCTGCACGCGGGGCCGTGCCTCAGCCCGCGCGCACCGTGCGGGATTATGTGAACAGAAGCCCCGCCGCGAGACGAAGCCTTCCGCACCTGGGGGAGTGCGCTTCCCCAAGTCGTTGAAGGTTCGTTCGGAGGGCTGGGAGCGATCTGCATCTGCGCATCCCGCGGGATGTGGGCACCCCACACAATGCGGCCCGCGGGTGGGGAACTGCAGGCGCACGTTCGACCCCTGGCGGGGCTCCATATGCATATCCCTCGACAGTTGGGGCTTGACAGAGTTCGCGCCCCCGTCTGTTCGAGATGGAGAAGATCGCGCGCGCGCACGTATCGCTCGATGGGGTGCCCAGCAAAGTTGGGGGTGGCGCCCTCCGAGGTGTGTGCCCAACAGCAGCAGCACCAGCGGCAGCACCAGCAAAGTTGGAGGCGGCGGCGTAGAGTTCACGCCCCAGCAGGTCCCCAGCCCGTGGCACACATGACCATGGCGGTGCGCCCGCGCCTGCGGGATCTTCGAAGACGCACGCGTCGAAATCACGAACGCGCGATGCCGCGCGGGCGTGCCGCGGCAGCGCGCCGCGCCATTGGGCCCCACTCTGCGCGGCGAGCGCGGTATGGAGGTACTAGGCACGACGGGGGTGCTAAGTACGCACAACGGGCGCGGCGGGAGGGGAGGGGGTGGCTGCGGCGAGTCACCCTTCCAGCTCAACAGCTGGAAGCTGCCCCTTCATTATGTGTGAGCACGCGGCAGAACGACAGCGACATTGCCGGATCTGGGGCTTCGCGGGTCCAGGCAGGCGCCGCGCGACAGATGGCGAAGCCGTGCGCGCGCGCGCGTTGGTGATGTGCATCGGCGGACGGGCCCTCGTCTAGAGGCCGGGGGCGCGGGCGCGCCGACGAGCTGATAGCTGACGGTCGCCTGCGAAGCCCGCGCAGGGGCGTCGGTCGACTCGGGGGACGCGAGGAGGGTGTGCAGGGTGGGCGCGGCGCGGCTCGGCGCGTGCGTGGGTCTATATATGTAATCCGTGCGTACATATGTGCGTAGCGTAGCGACTAGTGAGTAACTTAAAACGGCTGGTGGATATCGGCGGCGGCGACGGTAAGGGAGGCGGGCCAGGGGGCAGGCCGGGAGGGTAGAGGGGG
>FTLJ01000307.1:0-192365 GCA_900155495.1 Porogramme epimiltina
CGCACTCCCCCTCTATCTCGCCGCTCGCTCCCCAACTGCCAGCCCCGCGCGGTTCTACACACAACAACACGCAATAGATAGTCTTATTCGCCGATATTCGCCGGACACAAGCACAAGCACAAGCGCACCACTTCAAAACGCCCTTTAACCTCTAAGCCCCTCCTCGCCTCCAACGTTCGCCGCGCAGGCTCACGACTCACAACCCCCGCGCGCCCGCCGCGTTCTCCGCGTCCTCTTCCGCCCACGGGCTGAACTTGGGCTTCCGCCGGGGGAGCGAGAGCCACGCGAGCGCCTGGGCGGGCAGCAGCGGGCGGCCGCCGCCGATGGCGCCCAGCCCAGCACCGAGTCCCCCGCCGAGCGGCGCCCCGATCCCGCCCATCGCGCCGCCGACGCTGGCTGCAACGGCGTTCACGCCCGCGGGCGAGCTCGAGAGCGGGAGCGAGACCTCGGAGAGCGTCGGGAGGCGCTCGAGGCTCGTGTTGGACGACCCGCCGAGCGCGCGCTGGAGCGCCTCGCGCTCCGCGGGGGAGGGCGCGAACGCGCGCATCGAGAGCGCGGAGAACGCGCCGGCGCCCGCCGCGAGGGACGGCGCGTCGGCCGTGTCGGGGAGGCTGAGCGCGGAGTGCGCCGAGGAGAGGCTGCTCGCGAGCGACGGGAGGCTCGCGTTCGCGTGCGCGCCGTACGGGCTCGGGTGGTGCGGCTGCTGCGCGTGGTGTGCGTGGTGCGCGTGGTGCGCGTGCTGGTGGTGTGTCGGGAGGAAGGCCTTGCTGGTGAGTGAGAACGCCTTTGCCTCGGGGTTGAGGCGGCTCCCGTGGGCCGCGTCCTGCGTCGACGCCCATCGCCTGTGCGCGAGGGCCGCCTTGTCCTTGTCCTCGTCCGCAGGGTGGTGGGGCGGGTCCGAGCTGGTGCGGGCCGGGTGTTGGAGCTCACCGAGCTCACCGGTGAAGCGGCGGCGCGGTGGGGGTGGGCGCACCTCGAAGGGATCGTCCTTGTCGACGCCGTCGAAAGAGGGGCACGTGAGCGACGTTGGCGAAGACGTGTAAAGCCCGGTTCCAGGGCCCGAGGTGGGGTTCTCGACGGGCAGCGGCGGGGGGAACGGCGCTGACTTGCGCCAGTCGCGCGAGAGAACGGCGTCATCCTCGGACTGGAAAGAACGCGCGAGGCCGACTGCGTCGTAGTGGCCCGCATCGAGCGAGTTGATGAGGCTGCTCGGGATATACGACGCGCTCATCGGCGAAAGACTATTCCCAGAGTTCGGTGCGTCGGCGGGCACCTCCTGTTCGAGCGCGTCGTCGCTGTCGCCGAAAGGGGAGAAGCGAGTGGACGTCGACTGCGTCGAGAGCGTGCTTGGCAGCTCGCTGCCGAAGAGCGGGAATCCGGCGTGGCGTAGGAGTACTTGCCCGTTGGGATCCGGATCTGACAGAACGCGGTTGGAGGGCTCGCGCAGGTTGGAAATAGCGGTGAGGGACAAGCGGGCAGGGCGAGGGGACACGGAGACATCTCTGTTGTCACCGCTTCCAGAACCCGAGGACTGCGAGGACCTGCTCTTCGGGGCCTGGATGGGCTGGGGGAAGGGTTCTTGCCTGTCCATGGCTGCCACGCTATCGTGGGTGAGCTGGCTATGTACCGCCGTACCCTGACCCTCAGGGTAGGAAGTCCATGGCGGTATGGCGATGTCTTCCTCGCTGACGGTAGGAACGACAGTGAGGGGAAAGAAAGAGCGGTCCTGCTTCTTGATCTCCGCCTCCTCCTTCGCCCGCCGCAACCGCTCTTCCTCCTGCGCGATCTTCTCCTCCAGCTCCTTCGCACGGGCGTTGAGGGCCGCGACGACGTCCTCCGCGACCTTGATCTCCTTCTTCTTCCTCTCCAACATCTCCTGCGTCTCCTTCTCCTTCTCGTCCCCCTCCTCCTTGCAGCTCTCCGCGGCCACCTCGTCGTCGTGCATCCGCCCCTTCAGCGCCCCGATCTCCTTCCCAAGGCGCTCAATCCGCGCCGCCGCGCTGTCACGCGCGCTCTCTGCAGCGCGCAAACGCTTCTCAGCGTCGCGCTTGCCCCCCTCCGCCGAACGTTTGGAGTCTTCTAGGGTCTTCGTGCGCGCTTTAAGCTCCGCCCGCGCACCATCGTCCTCGCGTTTGCGCTCCCGCTGGGCTTCAAGCTCGCTCTGGATGGACTCGCGAGCCTCAGCAGCCCCCGCACGGAAGTCGGTGAGCTGCGTCCGCAGTTCGTGGACCGCGGCCTTGGACTGGGAGATCTGGCGCAAGACCTCGGCGATGATTGGCGAAGAGTCCCATAAGGACGTCGAAGAGGGTGAGTAAGCAAGTACTTGCGGCACAGGTGGTCGGGAGGGTTCGAGCGCCATGGGTGGGAGGGCTTGCGATGGCGACGGCGCATGTCGGGGGCTGTGTCCATTGGCCTTGGGCGGCGTCGAGACGACCTTGGGCGCGTGGAGGGGTAGGGAAGCAGACTTAGGGAGTGGGGGCGGGGTGGTACTTCGTGGAGCGTTGCTTGTTGATCTTTGTAACGATCGCTCAGTCCCTCGAGTCTTGTTTGTATTATCGGTAGGGAGACGGGATGGAGTGGGGAATGGTAGACCTAGTTCACAACGTCGTAACGGAACTCCCTCAGGATGCGCAAAAATGACTCACAGTCAAAACCCTCAAGGCTGTCAAGTGCCTTGACGTCCAATAAACCAGATCCACAGCGCTCCGTATCCTTGGCGTTTGCGAGCATTTCGTGCCACCAGCTCTGAATAACACCACCTCGCCACCAACGACCGAACGCACCCACATACCACGCGTCCGATATCGCGGTCGAAAGGTTGTCGGTGTGGATGGCATGATGGCTATTTCCTCGAGAGCTGGGGCGGCCTGCGGGGTAGACTGCAGCTACCGTCAAGATGCCAAAGCTGTGAAAAACGTGCTTGGGGGTGCGAAGAGATACCGAAGCCCTGCTAACGAAGTGGAATGGGGACGTTGGGTCGAAACTGTTTCCGGATTTCCGCGCATTCGCAGCGGACCTGCGCAGTAGCGAGAAATGTACGCCCGAGTCGTCCGATACGGAGTCGCTGTCCTGGCCGCTCTCGTCGAGTTGGCTGAGATGCTGCTTGAACGACAACTCCGTGAGGTATGTTCGAAAGGAGGTCTCGGACGGATTGGTGAGATATGCTGATCACGGGCAAAGACGCGTGTTGAGAAATTTTCGAGGATGTGGGGGATATTCGAGCGCATATGTGCGACGCGAGCGATTATATGAACGATAAGAAGACATGTTGCGAAGGCGAGGAGGCGATTACGCACCCAAAACGAGGACGATTATGGCGAAGACCAGGCCGAAGAAAACCGAACGGAGATCGACCTTTGAAAGGACATGGCCGGGGGAGAGGGAAGGGTGGCCGGAGAGAAGGATGGCGCCCAGACCGCCGAGAGCCATGATGAGAAGGAGAAAGAGAGGAGAAGCCCCCTCTGGGCCGGGTTTGCTAGTGGCGGTGCGTCGGGTCGTCGAGGAGGGGGGCGTAGCTTGATGTGGGTTCTTTGTGTACGTTGTTGCAAGGGGACCGCTCGCAAGCGTCCCCAGAGCGTGTTGGAGGGTAGGCGGCGAGCAGGATGGTGAGAGATGACCGTCGAGACCAAGACGGACGGAGGTCAAGAAGAGAAGAGGAGGAAAATCCGCACCCCATAACCGGCCACAGGCGCCTCCGCCGGATCACCTGACGCCGCCCTCCCGGCTTTTCCCTCCGATAGACGCCTCTGCTCGGCCGTCGGTCATGTCAAGTGACATCAGCCGTCCACTTTGCCTTTTAGCCACCATCCTGTTCTCGACGATCTCTGCTGACCGCGCGGGCCCCGGCGCACCCTCGACAGAGCTTCGCATGCAGTCGAGGGCGCCGTCGCAGCTCTCCTTTCTGCGGACATCTGCAGCACTGTGCAGCACCCGCTGTGGCGTCAGCAAACACCCCCATCATGCACACCTCGTCAATTCAGATACACGGGTGTGGACGTCGCGTGCCGCACGGCCATCCCGCACATCGATCTCCTCGGTCCTGTGTCTCCATCCGCGCCGGACATCGCACCGCGACACACCGCATCCCCCGTGCCCGCGCATCTGAACACCTCTGAACACGCAGCTCGTCCGCTCCACCTGCTCCGCACTAAACCTGCAGTCTCAACTCCGAGACGGCTGAGAAGCACCCCGTAGCGAGCATTCCTCCCGCTCAGCTGAGCATGCGCTTCGACGCTCCCGCCCGGCGACGCCATGCTCGCCGCCCGGCGATCTGCGTTGCTCGCCGGAACCTCGGCCCAGCGATGTCGATGCATCTCTGATCCCATCGGTCTCGTACGCACCCAGTTCTCCCTCGTCAGAACACGCACTGTCGCTGCTGCATGGTGCTCTGCAGCGACCACGTGTCTGCAGCCCCTCCAACCGTCCCAATCTCTCGTCCTCTCGTCTACTCACGCCGCTGCGAACACTCAGCGGACCGCCTTCACATGTCCACCGCGTCCTATTCGCACCCAATCACCGCCTGCTACCGCTCACACACCGATGTCCGTCCAACCGCTTTTCCAGACTTCGCGATAACGCGCTGGCTTCTCAGCTCTGATCAGAACCCGCTCAAGGATGGGTCTTACCTCATTCGACGCAGAACGGGGTGAGATTATCCGAACATGACCGGCGTGAGGTGGGCACGGACACTGTAGATCGTCTCAATTACGAGGGAAAAGCGCGTGTGGCGTACGCATCTTGATTCGGATAGACCGCACCACTTACGCTCACACAGCGGCGTAGAGCTGCGTTGCGATTCTGGCTCATCTGCATTCTTACGCACGGCAAACCTCCGTGCTGCGTTAACACATGGGAAGACCCACTGAGGCGAGCAGCTGGACTCAATTAAATGCATGCCCGCCGTAGCCGGCTGAGGTAAACACGCAGCCACACGAGCCCATGCAGCAACTTGTCAAACATTACTCCATATTGCGCGTGAACGGGGGGTGGGGGTGGTGATAGTAATAATGTGTGGATGGTACAGTGCATTAAGTCTACGATGTAAGCAATATATGCAGGCGCGAAAGCAGAGCGGGGCGAGCACACGACAGCGAGGCGGAAGGAGGGGTCCTCCGCTATGAAGGAGGGGGCGGCGTTGCTGACGAGCCAGATGGGGGAGGTGGTGGTGGGGAAGGGTTCTGCTCCTCGAGCGCAGCCTTGAGCTCGGCGTCGAGTCGCTCCTTTGCGCGCACGACCTTCGACTGGAGGTAGTGCGAGTGCGCGGGCGGTGCTTGTCGCCCAGACGCAGGTTTTGCAGGTGCTGCGGGGGGAGTGTTTGCCTTGAAGAGGTGTTCGTAGCTCTGCACGTGGAGCAGACATTAGGTTGGCAGGCACATGAGGGGAAGGGGGTGGGGGCTGAGCGCATGAAGAGAGCATACGGCGCAGCACGCACCTGCAAGATCTTCTCCGCCGGATCCTCCTTCTTCACATTTAGAATCATCCGCGCCTCGTCCGCCGTCATCCGCATCTCCCGCGTCAACTTGTCCGTGAGCGACCCGGATGTCGCGTTGCCCACTCCAGCGACGTCACCACCTGTGACCCCTGGTGGCCGGTACTTCGCATCTATATCACAAGAAAGCTCGTTTACCACCCTTCCCACCAGATTTGCGGTGTGCAACGTCGCACAGAACGCATGGAGAATGGAGAACGCACTTTGGATGGCCTGTTTCCCCGCCGCGGCGAAGGCCTTGCCGAAGATTTTCGCGCCAGCGATCGCAATTTGTACGATGACCCGTGGAGACGACTGAACAAGCAGATTGTCATCAGGGACCTCGCCACGACACATAACATAAAATGCAGACATACCATACCCCAACACCGAGCCCGCGACGACGGTGACAGCACTAGGAGAGAACTGTGAGAGACGACGCGCCGCGGCGGCACGAGATCCCGTGCCTCGCAAGCGCCCATGGGCCGTCACTGCCCGCGCTTAATGGCACCTACGTACGAGGTGCGGCGACTAGTATCTTTGCGCTTTCTCGATAGTGAAATTCGAGTACTGCTGATATCTCCCACGTAGACATGATTCCATGTTAGACTATCACAAGCACGAGTCCATGACATGCGAGCAACAGGCGGTAACACCGCGGCTATCATCATGTGGTTTGAAGCCACGGCCTTGTCACTTGTGAGGTGGCAATTCTAGGTACTTAATTTCCTTCTGGTCCTGGAGGAGAGTCTATCTTGACGGATTAATCGCCCTTCAACAGGACCTCGGATCTCGGCTAGAGCGGAATCATCCTGGCTATATCATCTTATACCGCTGTTTGTCAACCCGTCGAGGATTGAACAGCCGTATCGCGGCATGCTGGTCTATATTCACCACGCTCTGTCGAGAAGGCCGCACAACTCGATAAGGGACCACTGCAGTTGTAATAACATCTCATCTAACGCCTCAAATATCAGCTAACCTCTCACCTCATTGCACTGCCATGCCATCAATATCTACTTACGGCTGCTACTTGAAGCTTCTTGCCTTAGCCACCGCATGGCTCACTAAAGTGTGAACCTAGAACATACACTCCCCGCTCTGCTGACAAGGTTAAACAGAACCTCTATCACCTATCTGCCCACAGTCAGCTCTCTATACCTCCCCTCCATGTTCTTACATGTGCTTTCAATTGTCGTTCTCAATGTCTTACCACCGGCTTATGGTCAACGCGGTACCGTTCAGACATTATTCCCCGCTAGCATCCCCTTGGCTGTGCGCACCCCTTACCTCAGCACATGGCAGAATGCCACGGACGGTCAACCCCCTCTCTCGTCCTCATGGCCTGTTTTTTGGACCCAACAGGTACGCAGTGCCATGTTTTCACCGGAACAGCTGTGTTAGTAAAATGCGTTCTAGGCGGTCATGGAATGGACTGGGAGCATTAGGGTAGACAACATCTCCTACTCCTGGCTTGGTGTCGATGCACCTCGTAGCGACCCGAACTTCACGATTCCAGTTACAAACGTGCAGATTACCCCGACCCGATCGATATACGTGATGACGGCGGGCCCGATGAATATCACTGTTACTTTTTTGTCCCCCATTGAGGTAAGCATCCTTCCCCGGCGGCTCTTGCTCTACGATCGCTCATGCCCCATGCGCCGCGTGACATGGCAGCCATCGGATTTTGTCAAGCAATCTATGCCGTTCTCGTACCTGTCCGTTGAGGCATCCTCTCTCGACAAGAAAGAGCACTCGGTGCAGTTTTACTCCGATATATCTACAGGTGAGCGCCATGGTAGCCACAGCCACCTCTCTCCTAGCTTCGACTGATAATTGCCTACGTATAGAATGGGCTACGGGTGATAGGGTCCGCGCTATTCCCACATGGAAAGGTGGTCAATTAGTGGGATCTAGTATTTATCATCAGATATCTATTATTTACCCGGACATCCTGGAGTTCGACGATCAAATGTCGGATGGCATAGTATACTACGCTATGCCACAAGTGAGTGTTCCTGCCGTTTTTGCAGCCATCGATAGCGCTAACATTGGCGGCTGCGATAGGATCCCGACGTAACATGGCAGGTCAACGACCCATTTACTGTTCGTCACCAGTTCATCAACAATGGCAGGCTGTTGAATACTCAAGCAACGCCAAGTTCAGCTAACATATCCTCGTGAGCCATCCCCACTCTACGAAGCTTCGATGATGTAGGCCTGACGATTCTTGCAGAGGCCTCACAGTCGTTGCGTTCTCTATCGACCTACATGATATGACGCGCACCGCAAATCCGGTGACGTGGTCAGTGGGCTACGTCCGGGATCCGTCCATCGTCTTTGCGAACTCCACGGCCGGGAAAGAGAAGCGGAGGCCATACTTCTTTACCCAATATTCGACCATCGAGTCAGCGGTGAGACCCATTGAGAGCTTGGCCATTTTTGATACTAACGCGCTGTGCAGATCGATGCATTCGTCCAGGATTTTTCTGCAGCTTCCGATCGGGCACAAAGACTTGACGAGAAGATTATCAGTGATGCAGGAAAAATATCCTCGAACTACGTGGACCTAATATCGTTAGCGGCGCGACAGGTGATGGGTTCAATGGACATCACCGTCCTAGAGAGTGACCCTGGGGGGAGTGCGGATAGATCAGACGTCAAGATCTTTGTGAAGGACATCGGTGGTTCGGGGTGAGTCTCTTCAATCAACTGGCCGTGTGACGAGTGCTGATTTCATGGATGTATTGTCTCCCTAAGGCGAGTCAACGCCGTGGAGGTGGTGTATCAAGCATTCCCAGCATATCTTTACTTCAATGCCTCACTTTTATCGGGGATATTGAAACCAATGCTTGAATCCCAAAACACTTTGGCTAGTCAGCAGTATCCGGTGTCAGACATTGGAAAGTCAAGACAGATTCATAATTGTGGAGGTCCTGAACTCATTCCTTCTAGGAGTGCGGTATCCTTTTCCGTCTGCGGGCCTCACAGGTGATGTCACCGTACGTGTAGACGGTGAGTGATAGCACAGCACCTCGGCTTGCGGCATTCTGACCAGTTCGTAGACGCAGGAACTATGCTTATCACAATGTATGCATACGCTCGGTTTTCGCACGATTATTCTCTCCTCGTTCAGCACGTATGTTGTATGCCCCTTTGCGCTTTCAAAGACGTGCCCCTCAATTTCTATTAGTATTCGTCGGCTAAATGTTGGGCGGATTTCCTTGTACAAACGGTATCGACCCCCAGTGAATTTGAGATTCAGTGAGACTTTTCCCACTTTAAAAATGATCTCTGACTTACATCACTACCAGAGAGCCTGCGGGTCAGATGACAAAGAATCTCACTAACCTCTACCTGAAAGGGGTCATCGGAGTCCAGGCTATGGCCGAGATCAGTCGTGTGACTGGGAACAATGGCGACATGCGAACGTATGAGGCAAATGTCTATATTTCTCACACTATGGACTACTATATCTTCTGACTGTCTTCTCCTGCAGAAGAATGCGTCGACGTTGATGAACCAATGGTTATCCTCTGCGATCACCTCTGACGGACAACAAATCCTCGGTATCTTTGGAGACAATAGCTCTTGGACATTGGCATGGAACCTGTACGCCGACCGTATCCTCGGGACGAACCTAGTCCCGAAATCGGTGAGGAAGAAAATATTCTGTCGTCGTTTCAGCACATTCATCGTATCGGGACAGGTGCTCGACGCCCATACGAGGTCCCTAGGGACCCGTCTTGCCTCTGGTATGTCTTCATCACCGACCATTGGCAAATCCCCACGCTGATCAGTAGGGTCTAGTACCCAAATTCGGCATCACCGAAGACAGCACGGAGCCTTTAAAAGCCAGTACCGGTTAGTTGTCGTGCACTGAAATCGCTGACGTGATTACATGAATTGCCCACAGCATATACCTTGTTCACTTCGGCTGTTGTGACGGACACGAATGTTCTCGACATGCTTATAAAAGGAGTTTGGAACAGAGCAAACTCTAACACGACCATTGGAGCGTTCCTGGACATCTACAACAATGACGGGACCGGGATTCTTGCCCCCAATAGAGCCGCAGGGTACGTGGTTACTCGGAGTATATGCTTTCCATACTTTATCTCACTATGACCCATAGGTCGACCGTGGGCTCAATGTTCTCACATTTAGCCTTGACGTGAGTTCCTACCAACGGGTTCAATGTCACCACCGGTGCTCACCCCGTATATTTAGTCTCTCCACCCAAATAAATGGTACTCTGCCTCAGCGACCTACAGATGGACCTACGCCCAGTGCTGGAGGTTCTCCCAAGGCGGTAAAGGCGGTAAAATCAAGAAATGGGATCATTGCAGGCGGCATCCTTGGAGTTGCGGTGATCGCGAGTGCTACCGCGATAGCAATCTTGGTCCGGAGGCACACACAGGTAGTAAATCTAAAGCCCACCAAGGGGACTATGAATGGGGAACCCCTGTCACTCTCTTGGGAGGGTGAGGGCAGCCGCTCAAGCCGCGTATATATGCGCGATGATGCCATAAATCCGAGTTCTCCACCATCGCCTAATAGAGAGTCCGCCCCACTGCGGATCATGAGGGGCCTAGGTAGTGGGTTGGCGGATGCTCTCAGGCTCCTCGGCTCTTTTAGGAGTCCGTCGCCCAACTCCACGGGATCCCTAGTCACCGCGGCAGCAGTGGCGGCGTCTTGGCATACAGACGATACACGCACGTGGGACTTGTCTGGTCCTCTGGGCGCCAGTACAGACCATGGTGCAAGTACCACGACGCCTCCGACATCAGGGACAGACGACATATCAGGGCTTCGGGCGGAGGTGCAGGACCTCCGGCGGGCGATGGAACAGATGAGAGAGGAGCATTTCGAGCTGCCGCCTATGTACCAGGAGTAGTATAGCCTGTCCCTCTGAGGAGGGGGGCTTCGAGGGACCAGGGTATTAGATGTACAACGCAAGTAATCAAATATGATCGAGCGAATGGCACGCGAGCTTGAATCTCGACAAGAGGCCAAAGAGTTCACAGTATAATGCTAAGCGCCAGGCTTTCTGCTGTGGCACTTATAAGTATGACCTGTTTATGGTATATTGAACACTGATGGACTTTGAAGGATTCTAGGCGAGTGCTTCTGGAGGCGACTTGAAACCAGCTAGAGGCGAGCACACCAGAGCGCAACGCGGCATGTGCTCATGATCAAGATAGGTAGATAGATACCCGAGGAATATATACAACATCCTTCTAGTATCAGTTCCATTCATTCTTGAATCCAAGCAACATCAGCTAAGGCGTGCATACAACCGCAAGCAAAAAGATCTGGAGTGGCAAAGGCAATCAACAACCATAGGGCGCTAGATAGATGACGCACTGCGGGGGTATGTCCTGCCCTCGTTGCGCGCACCTTGTACGTCTACTGCCGGAGGCTCTGTACCTCCCCATGCAGGCCGAATACGTAGCGTCTGTCGGGAAGAGCGTGGCAGACGAAGCATTGTCGGAACGCATCGCGGACAGCAACGGCCACGGGTCCGCGCTGGAGCTGGGCGAAGCAGGCGCAGACATGTAGTGTGAGAGGCGTTTCGCGCGGAGCGTCGTGTTGCTTGTCAAGAGACCGTCGGGGGGGAAGGAGGTGGGAGACCTAGAGATGTCAGCAGAGTAGATGGGCTGCAGCAAGGGCATGTTCGACTATGGCGACTGAAGTGCGGTCGAGACTGTGTCGACTTCGTACTCGTAGCTGGTACCTAAGTAGTTTTTTTACGCTGTACTGATGACGTCTCCGCTGAAAGTGAACGAGAGCACCGACGGCGATCTCTGCGACGTCCTTCTTCAGACAGATGGGTGTATTGCCTCCAAACTCGTCACACCAGTACTCGGAGCCCGGGGTAATGTTAAGGACACATTATTTCCAATGTAGCCCTGTGGTGCAGAAACCTTAGTGCCCCCGCCAATGAGCTGGAACTTTAAAAACCACACCTGCCATGGATATCCGTAGAACGGGGACCGTATAGACACTTACAGTACACTTTGATATCGTGGGTCTAAGCTCAGTATTTCGATCTGCATGAGCATTGGTCTTTTGGTCCCGGCAGACGAGTCCTGGAGCTGAAGCTTGAAGCCAATTGAAGCCGGGGGGGATGGTCTGTAGCGGAGTTTCAACGGGCTGACGGCTGGCGTTATTATAATTTACTTATCGAGCATAGCGTGGGCAGAAGGAAGGTTGATGATGAGGTCACTCCCTTAGGCTAACGGGCGCTTTCCAAAATTTCTACACTTCGCGTCCCGTAACTTCACTCCCACAGCTCAGTGCATACTCCTCCTTAGCCTACCTTGCGCTTCTACGACTTGCCTAGCTTCTACAATCTCCAGCTCTCTCTACGACATATTATACGTCGACAAACTGAAGCTCCCTGTAATGTCGCAGCACGAGGCGCATAAGTCGAAGAAGCGAAAACACGCAGCCACGGCCGTCGCGCCGGACACAGCGTCGGCTGAACCGTCAATAAAGCGGCCCAAGAAAGAGAAAGAGGAGAATAAGGACAAGGGTACGAAGGCGGCGAAGCAGGGAGCGAGGGTGGACAAGGGCGATGGGAGGGTCAAGGCCGCGGTGAAGAGCAAAGGCAAGGGCAAGGGGCGCGCGGCGGAAGGCGCGTTTCGCGTCGTGCGCGCGTCGCTCACCGTGTCCGTCCCACCTGTGTTCGCGATGGACCTGCGCGGAGGGGTGGAGGAACTTCTGGACTCCATGCTCATGCGGTGCGTCTTGCGTGCTGCTCTCCGGCGAGGCATACAGAACTCATGACAACCTGGCTATATGGGTACAGGTATATCCCCGCACTGCAGGGTGTCGTGCTAGCCCATGACCGGTTAGAGTTCCTGGGGAAGACGGCGACCGTAAAAGCAGACTGTCCGTTCGCGAACTGCCGCGTCGCGTTCGATGCGACGGTATGGAGTCCCCAAGTGGGCATGAAACTTGGTGCGTTCAATTTCTCTCGCCGTTTTGTACTGTGTGCCGTTACTTATGCCTCCTGTACATAGTGGGAAAGATCAACCTATGTTCCCCGGATCATATATCCCTTCTCGTACACAGGACCTTCAATGTCTCGATCCCGCGACATCACATTACAACCGACTCATACGAGTTTGAGTATGGACCCGCCGAGAACGACCCCGAGTTCGGTGCTGGGCAGGAGAAGACGGACGAAGGCGATGCAGTAGCAGAGGACGGTGCAGAGGAGCATGTCGACGGTGGTGGCCGGTGGGTGCACAAGCTCACCGGCGTGAAGATCGGCGATCCGGAGGGCCACCTGGAGTTTACGGTTGTCGGGTGCGTCATCTCTGAATTTACATGTATTTGGAGCTCGCTGACCGCTCTTAAAGTATGACTATCGCGAACCAGATGTTGTCCCTCGTCGGGTCAATACAGCCGGACCCGCTCTCGCCCGAACACGTGCCCCAAGCGACACCGGTGACCGCGCCTACCACGTCTCATAGGAAAACGTCGCGGCTCGGGCGAGTGGACCCCGCTGCGCTCAGTGAACGGGAGGTAGATGCGATGGTCGAGGACGACGGTGCGGAGGACAGCGAACTTGACGAGGAGGATCCGTTCGCAATGCTTGGCAAGCAGGCTGATGAGGAGGAACGGCGAGCGAAAGAGGCGCAAGCGGAGGCAGCGAGAAAGGATAAGGAACAAAAGCGCAAGCGAAAGGACAAGGACAAGGTGGGTAAAGAGAAGGTGGACGTTGGGTCGGTAGGTGAGAAGAACAAAAAGAAGAAGATGAAGAAGAGTTAGCACTTGAAGCCTTAAGCTCCATATACTCCCCTTTACTTCATAGCTGTAGTGCAGCATTATTTCTTACGACATGAATCTTCGCCTCTAGACGATTGGGGCACCATATCATGGCTTGTATCACAGCGTTCACATCGCCCGCCTAGCTCAATCGGATAGAGCGTCAGACTCTTACGTTTGCGGGTGATCTGAAGGCTGCGAGTTCGACCCTCGCGGTGGGCTAATAGTTTTGCGACGTATCTTTTCCAAGCCTCTTAACGTTAACGTATGGGTTCACTCATTGTCTTGAATTCGCTCTTTTAAATTTCCGTGTACATTTTGATGAGTCTACTACCTGCGCATTACGTACATGGTTGAAGCCATTGTTCGCCGGATTTGGGTCCGCTGGAACTGGGTCACGAGACCACAACGCGACGACGCGACGTATCACTGTGGCGTTCGGCGCTCATTCATCATCACACATCTCATCCTGACCACCACCAATGCCTCCTCGTAAGAAAGCCAAGACCTCTTCCACTGCTGCTGGCGCGAAATCGAAGGCGGCCTCTGCGGCGGGCCCTGCCGATAATGGCGCCACGGCGCTCAGCCGCCGCAATGTTCGTGGCAGACGAGGAGGATTGAAGGACATAGTTAACATGCCTTTCGATGTGCTCTACGAGGTATCTATGTTCGGCTCTGGAAATTTACCTTTCTGAACACAATCTATACAGATATTCAGTGCTCTTCATCCACGAGATCTCCTCAACCTCGCACGGACAAGCACGGGCTTCCGTGAGGTTCTCATGTCTCGCACCTCAGCCCCATCTTGGCGGGCTGCTCGCCATGGAGTCGAGGGCCTTCCAGAAATCCCACCACATATGAGCGAGCCAGCATATGCCAACCTCCTTTTCTTCAACAACTGTTTCGTAAGTATCTCTGTGTCGCCTTCACTGAAGCGTCCATTGTAACCGCGTAGCACAGGGTTGTGGGAAGCAAGGGAACTTTCAGCTCATAGGACAGGTGTATGCGAGATATTGTTCCTCTTGCAAGTCGTCAAGGTACGTCTTGGCATTGGGTGGGACCATTCAGCTGACCGATGTACTGTTCGACAGGTTTCATTCCACCGCCCTTCCAGGGGCTCCCCAAGAGATTGTGAGAGGACGCAATGCAGATCTTTGTTCCATCTTGAACACCGTCAGTTTTAGGGAAGGGTAAGTACAATTGACACGATGTCTTTATGTGCCCGTGATTCAATTCTCTGTAGACGACACACGCGGACGTACTTCCACAGACCCGACATGGAACTCGTTAGCAAACAGTGGTCAAAACTTAAGGATGCCGCGTCTAAGAATGCGTTTATCCAAGATAGAATCGCCACAGTGAGGCGAAACGTCGAGGTTCGAGTTTCTCATCTATCCAGTTTAGTCTTCTCTGACAGGCAAGACTTCATGTTATAGCACATGCGGGCGGTTGAGAAGTGGCAAGCGGAAGTTCAGCAAAGCAAAGAGCAAGAGAAGGCTGCGCTCATTGACGAGCGGTTTGCAGCGTATGTGCGATTGTTCCTTATGATGACACCTTGGCTTACATTACGTACTCCAGCGTTGTGTCTCGTCTACGGGAGGAGGGCTGGGACAGCGAACTCGATGGAATGTCGCAGCGTCAGCTGGATCACCTGTATGGTGTAGACGGTGTCAGCCGCACTACTGCTCTGACCGATCGTGGTGAGTTTGATGCGTTCACGCACAGTCACGGCTACATAACCGAGCATTACAGGATGGTCCACCATTCGCGACGGTGTCGTTAAGTTCATGGAAGACATTCGCGCGGAGCGGATTGCACGTGAATACAACGCCAAGATGTCCGCTCGCCTTAATTGGCTTACCGTCGCCCTCAATCAATTTCGTAGCTCTCTTTGGGCTCCTGGCGCCAGGGTGCGGCTCATAGGTGGTTTAGCTGACTATGCACTCATGCCGGAGGTGCGCACCATTCTCGAAGACGACGACTCAGAAGAAGCTACGCAGGAGGTCATCGTTGCCAAGCTTACTTCCATCCTCCCGACACTCACCGACAAGTGGGCTCAGCAAGTTCGAGAAGACTTTTCTGTACTGGCCCACAACGCACTAGGGACCACTGCCATAGCCCAAGATGCAGATGTCCTCGACCTATCCGTCGTCGCATTTCAGTGCCGCAAGTGCTCTTGGCCCCGTGCCATGCGATGGCCCGAAGTCGCCAACCACCTTTGCCTCAAGGGCCGAAAGGAAATTGATACAGATGCATACGAGAAGTTCACATATGATGTGTACTTACGCAATCACCAGCGGGTGGAGATGGCCTATGTGGGTGCCGCAGAACGGATATCTATCGACAGGAGCTACCCTTGTTTGCGAGAGGTTGTCTTGACATGTGGCCTAGAGCCAACCACTGCGAAGCGTGCAGACCTAGATGGGTGTGGGGTACGTCTGCGATGCCGCCTCTGCGCGCGGATAGTCAAACAAGAAGTATTCGACTGGGAGGGTGCAGTGAGTCCTCCGGAAAATCCATGACACGTCCACCTGCTGACCCGGTCAACTTTTCCAAAGATCGCACACGATGTCAAACAACACGGATCTGCGCTGAGTGCCGGAGAGATACCGCACTGGGACCGTGTGTCTGAGGAGCACGCGTCTCAGGTGCGCGAGCTCCAGGATGCTGTCTACAATCAACAAGTAGACCCCTCAAAGTACCGTGATCACTTCTCCTGTACGTGGTGCGGAGAGTGCGAGATAGAGTACCTCCCCCACATAATCGCACATTTGGAACGCCGGTGAGTGCTATGATACTCCTCGTTATGCACATACTAAGATCCGTCTTCTTTGAAGGCACGGCAAACAAAGTCCTAGTGTGGACGTCGACTATGTAGTTGTGAAGAAGCCCAGACCCGCGGTTCATATGTATGCAAGGATGCTCTCCAAGAACGAGGAGGCAGTGAAGCATGTCAAGGAGGGGTTGGGCTTCTTCGTGGACTCATTGTAACTTGTGCAACGTTCTGCTACCTCATGTGCTGTATAATATTAATATCCCTGGTACCTTGACCATGCTTCTGCTGAGTACGCTCGCCTCGGCGGACCGAGAGCAGGTGCCGCCATAGACGTCCTTTGTGGTTTCGTGGGAAGCATACATATGTATTCACTCTGCTCGGCGGCGGCGGAATATCTTCTTCTTCAATGATGTTTACGCAGTTTACGAAGAGTATAGTATCAACCGTGGTGTACAACGTAGCGGCAACTTGCAAAGGTCTTCCATAAATATCAGACGGCGAGATGATAGGATGTACTGCTTGGTCATCATCATCTTGACAATTGAATACCAAAGATCTACCGAAAACTGTACACCATCGAATGTGCTAAAGCCTAGACCAAGGGTCGTAAGCGAGTCCGGGAATCGGACACGGCGCCCCAGGTTACAGACTTACAGTGAATAGTTTAGCGCCCTCCCTCCAGATCTTCCCTTGACCACCACCATTGCCAAATGCCTCCTCGGAAAAAAGCCAAAACATACCCGACTTCCAGCGTTCCAACAAAAGGGAATAAACCGCCTGCTAATGACCTTTTAGTCCCCGCTTCCTGTATGTCAAGTAGATGCCGCTCCTCAATGTCGAGCCCCCGCAAGGTTGGTGGTCAACCAAAAGGACTAACAGATATGCCCTTCGACGTGATATTTGAGGCACGTTCAACCATTACCACGCTGATATGGTCTGCTTATACTCATTCCCGCAGATATTCAGTATACTCCACCCTCGAGACCTCCTCAACTTCGCTCGGACGAGCAAAGCTTTCCGTGGGATGCTCATGTCTCGGGCATGCGCATCGGCGTGGAGAGCGGCTCGGGCTCGAATAGATGGCCTCCCGAATATCCCTCCGCTCATGAGCGAGCCGGAGTATGCCAACCTCTTATTCTTCCACGATTGCTATGTAAGCCCTTCTGTGTCAACGCTCCTCTAAGGTCTCATATCGGCTCACTACTTGCATACAGGGATGCGGTAGGCATGCTCAGCACACGCTGTTTGGGATACGCGTTCGATACTGTAACTCGTGCAAGTCAACAGAAACGTGAGTACTGATCTCGTCGGTGCTCGCTGTTTCTGACCACTGTTTGTACCGGGATAGGCTGTGGAGCGCCTCCAGAGTCCGATACTTTCTATGGTGTATCGCAGATGGCCGTGGCATTGACACTGCTGCACTTGTGAACTCTGTTATACTACAACATGGCATGTGAGTAGAATGGTTATCATGTTTACGGATTCGGTCTCGCTGACATCGATTTAGTCCAGTGACTGATGGAGCCTTTTTCCATCCACCCGAGGTGGTGGCGGTCAGGAAGCAGTGGTACAAACTACGCGATGACGTGTCTAGAGAAGAGTTCATAACATATCGTACCAACTTGGTAAAGCAGAATCGTCAGGTTTGTAGCACTTTGATTGCATCTTCACTCGAAACTGACTGGTTTTCAAGCATGCGGAGGAGCTCCTTCGCTGGTTTGCAGAATGCAAAGCACACGAAGAGCGTGAAGCCGAAGAACTGAAGAGGAAGCGTGTTGCAGCGTACGACTTCCCGTGTACTATGTTATGGCCCTTAACGATGCTTAATTGTCTAAATGTAGGCTAGAAGTGCGACTACGAGAGGAAGGCTGGGGAGAAGAGCTCGGCAGGATGTCGATCGAAAGGCGGACCGAGTTCTTGAATATTGACGGTGTCAGCGAGCCCGCTGAACTCGATGAACAAGGTGAGTAACTTCTGAATGCGTTCGTCCCTGCTCTGACGGTCAGTTAGGCTGGCTCATCACCCGCGAGAGGGTCGTCGAGTTTTTAGGAGAATCACGCGCAGCGCACGAGTGGAAAGCGTACTCCGACAAGATCTTCAAGCGTATGAACTGCCTGGAAGATGCTCTCCAAACCTTTCGCAGATCCCAGTACGTTCCCGGTGCCGGGCTGCGTCTCATTGGAAATTGTGCAGACTACGCATTCACGCGCGAAGTAAAAGTAATCCTCGAGGACTGGTCGGACAGGGTAACATGGGAAGATACCGTTTCACGCTTATCAGACATTCTCCCAGCTCTCACAGAAAAATGGGCAGACCAGCGCAAAAATGAGTTCGCGACCCTAGCCGCCCATGCATTGGAGGATGCAGGGCTAGTCCCGGGGACTGACCCTCTAACACTTGCAGTCACGATGTTCCGATGCAAACAATGTACCTGCTCACCGACGAGGCTTCGTTGGCCAGCAGTGGTCAAACATGACTGCATTCGGACCTACAAGGTCCCCCACAAGGCTGCATATCACCGTGCCATAACGATATACCTTGCCCGATCTTGGCATGACCGAAGCCAGCAACTTTTCGCTGACCCCGGCCAGTCTGTGTTTATGCGTGACACCCTGCGGTATGCGCGTGAGGTCGTCACTGCATGTGGGCTGGACCCCAACAAGGCGACAAACGATGACATGGACGCCTGTGGAGTCCGTCTGCGGTGTAGACTATGTGCCACTCTCGATAAGCAAGAGGTGTTCCACTGGGAAGGCGCCGTGAGTACTTATTTACCCTTAATTTGGTTCACGGTGCTTATTGGGATTACTACCTCTGCTTCTATAGATTGTACATGACGCAAAATTCCACGCCGACTATGACCATGGGATAACTGACGCAAAGATCCCTCATTGGGACCGTGTTTCGAAAAGGCATGCAGCCCGGGTGTGTGAATTGCAAGATGCCGTTGGCGGTCAAGATGACAAAGGTTTCGTGTGCACGTGGTGCGGCGAGGGTCGTCTCGGGTATCGTTTCGATTTGAACAGGATGCGCGAGCATGTCTGCACTGAGTGAGTGAATTCCTTTGCTACATATTCAGTGGGTACCTAACCTCTACCTCCTTTTCGTACAAGACACGGCAAGCCTGAGGAAGACTCGGTGGAGGGCGAGGACTTCGTCCACAGGAAAGCACCATTTCCACCCGGAATCATGATGTACTCCCGCACGCTCCGGGATGACATTAAGATCGTTGAGAGGGTTAAGAATGGATTAGGGTTTTATACTTCATTCTGATCACCAAGGAGCAACTTGTATATGCAGTACCATATTTGTGCCAGATACCTATCCCTCGATACGCGAATGTATCTCCCAATGTAATTTTCGCTCTAGTCTCTACCCATACACCTCCCCGAGGTCACTACAAACAACAGTGGTCAGTGATTAATAGTGCAAGTCTTCAAAAGTCTGCGCCCCATAGCCGACATGACGCCCAAGCTTTCGAACTACTTACATTGACGAGAATTCCATGGGAAGTTCGATATGGAAAACACATGTCGTGGGAGTAATGATCTCAGTTACAACAATTTACTCTCATGATTCTTCGTTCCCCAAGCTTCGCCTTTGCCTCCCTCCATTGCGCAATGCCCACTCCCAAGCCCACGGCCCCCGATGACAACCTACCCGCGCGGGTCCCCTATGTCTATCCCGCTCCAGGAACACATCCGGTGAGATCTAGCTAGTTAAAATCGTGTACGTTAGGTGTGCCAAGACTTTCAACGTTCCTGTGCACTGCGCAGGTCGCAGATGACATTCGATCCCGAAGACCCAATGGGATCCTAAGACCTCTTGATGGCGTTCTGTGGGTCACCCGCGGCCGGTCACCTTCGTACACAATGGTGATGCTGAGGCTCTTTCTCGCAGCCTTCAATCAGAAGATCTCGCTGCCGGGTGGAATGCACTCGTCGGCAATGTGCGCAATAAGAGCTCGATCTCTCCTGCGATGCGGGAGCTCTTCGTGCGTTGGCACTTTTCCTCTATATTTCTTGATGGACATAGCTTATCAGTACGGAGGGTTGATGGCATAGGTTCTTCGTGTGGGTGCTTTGAATAACGCGGCCTACGTTTGGTGAGCATAGCACGCTGTAGATGCTATGAGGTTTGTGAGATGAAGCTACTCCGATATCCTAGGCTCAAGCACGAACCTGTCGCGCGCGCTGCGGGAATGACGGACGAGAACTTGCGCGAGATCCGGCTTACTCCCCCATTCGGACTCGAAAGTCGCTCGTCGTCCCTCCCACCGGAACTCCAGGCCGCAATGCGTTTAGCGGACGCAATGACCAAAGAAATCAAGGTGCCCCAAGAGGTGTTCGATGCATTGCGCGAATTCCTCGACGAGAAGCAGATCGTAGAGGCTGTTGGGACGGTGGGGACGTACAACCTTGTTTCCCGGTTTGTGGTCGCTTTGGATGTCGATGGCAAGATGGATACCGAGGTTCCCGTTCCGGGAGAATGAGACTAGTATTGGGTGCCGTTTTTAGCCAGACCAGCGCGATTGCTCTGTCAATGTGACGGCCTCAGCTGGACAATCTGGGATGTGATGTAGAGCGCAGAGAGGAGACAAGGTCGGCTGGGAATATCACTACTGGCTGCTTATCGCACCGCCAACTCAGCATGTTGCAAGGTCTGCAGCATTGTGGTCGGGTAGATAAACGATTATCCTCCTTCCGAAACTGTGCACGTCACGAGACTCCGACGCGTTGGACCATCGCCGCGTTTGACGCCTGTCTTCATGTTTGCAATTGTCCTTTGACCACCGCCCGAGAGTACTTAAACCTGGACCATGATGCCACCTCGGAAGAAACTCAAAGGATCGCACCCATCATCCATACTCATAACTACCACCACCTCTTCCTCAAACATGACTCCCGCTGCACTCCCCGAAGCCTCATCCCACCCAGCAACGGTGGCTAAATCATACAGGGGCGATCGAGCACGTCCCAAAAGTATATATGTTCTTCCTGTCGATGTTCTATTCGAGGTATAAATCCAACTCTTCTTCAGTACTACCCATGTGGTCGGTTCCTGACAAATGTCTTGCTAGATCTTTGGCGTCCTACGCCCCTTTGATCTTCTTGCTCTCGCTCGCACTACCAAGGGGTTCCGTAAACTGTTGATGAACAAGCATGACACTCAATCCATATGGAAGGCAGCAAGGGAAGCACAGGATGGCCTCCCTGACATTCCGCCCAACTTCAGTGAGCCTGCATACGCAAGTCTCCTGTTCTCCTATCATTGCCATGTGCGTTCTCCTCGGCATCGGTGTCGCACATCGCTAACAGGTTCAATGTTAGCATTGTGGGAAGGAAGGAGATTACCCTCTATTCGCTCATTTCCTCGCACGATACTGTCCCTCGTGTGAGGAGCATATGTAAGCCACCGTCGTCCGTGATAGTTTCTGTGTCCCCTTCTGACAAATCGCGTTAGGCTCACGAACAACTGTGAATCCTTTTTACCTTCTTGCGCAAATGCAATGGATGTAGTGTCTCACAAGAAACTGAAGCGGTGAGTTCTAGTTACTCATACTGAAGTCATACTCACCCATCTGGGTGCAATAGGGGTTTTGGCCAGGAGAACATTCTATATCATAAGCCCGAGCTCGAGTCTTTCATGAACCGTTGGAAGGAGCTCGAAGATGACACAAAGAAGGAAGAATTCATTGAACAATGCAAAACCTCGGTGAACCGCCGTCTTCTGGTATGTCTCATAGCTTTCGTGCTTCTCAATTACTCGTGTGTTGAGTCCCACTCTAAGTACGTCAAAATCCTGCAACCGTGGGCCGACGGCCATAGGGCAAAGCATAAGAAGATATTCAAACGAAGGCGGCTTGGAGCGTACGTGGGTTCAACAGCGTGTCAAACTTCTGCTACATTGCTTATCGCACGCAGGATCAAAGAGCGTCTCCGCGATGAAACATGGAGCGAGGATTTTGATCGACTGTCCGGGGAAGACAAAAGGGAGTTTCATTCTCTTGATGTGGTCGATAATACCACGATACTTAGCGACCAAGGTGAGGGCATTCAATGATGCTATGAAGCGGGGATTCAATATTCACTGGTCGACCAGAGTGGCACAACATTCGAGAAGACCTCCTCAATTTCTTCAACGGTGTCCGCGCTGCTCGTCTACGACGCGAACAATTGAAAAGGCTAAGATCAAGATTCGGTTGCCTTTCGACTGCTCTATCGAACTACCGAAGGGCGCGGTGGGCTCCTGGAGCTGGCCAGCAAGACATTGGTGGGTTTGCTGACTATGTCCGCTCGCCTGAGGTGCGCGCAATTCTGGATGACCCGGCGGAGGATATCGCACTGGGAGCCATTACTGCCAAACTTTCTGCAATCCTCCCCGAAGTCGTCGATGCGGTGGCGCGCAACCGTGCGGAGGCGTTCGCAGCCCTAGTACGCAGCTCGCTAGATTTAGGGCCAAACAAGGCGATTGCAGAGGACCCGCTCCAGTTGGCCGTGGCGGTCTTTCGTTGCAAGGATTGCCGATGGGGCTCTAGCATGAGATGGCCCGCGGTACTCCGCCATAGCCACCTCAACACGTCACAAGTGAAAGAAGGAGACGACTACGAGGAGCTGGCCTACAAACACATTTGGAGGACCGAAGGTAACAAGACAGTGTTCTTTAACGAGGATCCGAACAGCATGAGCTGTCTGACAATCGAGCCTGAACTGGCGTTGGCGCGCGACGTCATCCTTGCTTGTGGATTGGACCCCAACCTCGCCACCCCCGCAGAACTTGATAGCTGCGGCGTGCGTCTAAGATGCGTCCTATGTGCGAGACTGGTCAAGCAGCAAGCTTTCGACTGGCTGGGTGCAGTAAGTGCTTCTCAATTCTCCTTTAGAACTATCCTTACCCTTGTCCTCTCGATCGACTGTGCATAGATTAGGCATGATTCCCAACATCACTGCGAAGAGTCCGGAAAGCCCTCTCAACTTGGGTTCAATCATTGGGAGAGCATTCCAGAAGACCAGGTCGCAAGAGTGCGTGAGGTGGAAGTGTCGCTGCGTGCGTCGACGGCGGTCGACGAGCTCAAAAGGTCACGCAGTCTGGACGCATCCTGCTCATGGTGCGGTGCAGGCAGGATGGCAAACATAGGGATCGTCAAGGAGCACCTTAAGACCGAGTGAGTGTCCTCAATACACCCTCACTGCATATAACCGACGTGCTGACAATGCGCCTTGTTTTACAGGCATGGCGAGCACAACCCTCAGTTTGACGTTGACTACTGCCTCCCGGAACAGCGGCCAGGGATCTGGATGTTCTCCACGTTGCTCTCTGAGAATAAGGAAGCGCAGTCGATCGTCAAGGAAGGGAAAGGCTTCTTTGTTGAAGATCGACAAAAGCTTTCCTTTGGACTCTGAAAAGGATCATCTTTCCGCGAGTCAGCGTTTATTCCACCTTGTAAGTTTGTATCTGTCCGATTCTCGATGTTCCACGTTTGGATGGTGTATGTGCAACTTGTATTACTACTACTTGTCAATGTCTCTATCGTGTTTCAGTGATACCACATATCAGTTGCCGCTTCGAACTCTCTGGTGGGAGATAGCTACTCTATTGAAGCTAGTAAGGTTGTATTGTCCCGTGCTTTGAGGAAACATGCGCCACTATGATCTATAACCCCGAAAGGCTCAGTAAAACGCCAAGGAGCTGACGTCATAGATCATTTCGGTGAGCGGAAATGGGAACGCCAGCGGCCACAGTGCTAGTACGGCACCGCATTTTGACGAGATACATCACCCTATAAAACTCGTGCACCCTGTACTCCATTGTCGTGCAGAATGGGTCCTCGCCCAGAATTGCAGGCTACCCAGTCTGGAATTTTCGTTCAAAATGCCTTGGAATCCTCGTGGGAATAGTTTGGAGCTACCTGGCCGCCGTCGGCGTGGAACCATCATCGCTCTGCCAAAACCACCGACAGGCGAGGTGGACATGACATCGCTGCGCAATATTCTGCCAAGGACGAGGAGAGAGATAGTAGGAAGCGTAACGGAAGTGTATGGGAATAAATACGCTCTTTCGACGACTGCGGCTCGACGTCGAAAGACACGTAGGAACGGCCGAGGGAAGGGACGCTTTCGACCTTCAACATGCACGAGTCGGTGACCGGCCGCTGCAGTCGCCGATTCCTGCTGCAATGATGCAAGTCCGATACCACCTATCGATACGCCATATGTCAGTCAATTGCCACACATAGGTGAGGGGTATCAACGGACTTACCTGGCCAGCGCATCAAGTTACCTCTTCGAACCACGCGCACATGCAGTGTCCTGGGATCTACATCACGCGGCGCACACTCCTCCACCTCTCGCAGCCGAGTCGCACCCGCGCCTGCGAGCCTTCCCAACGTGGCTCGAGTTCACACACATGGGAAGAAGTTGGAGTCGGGAAAAGGATGTTGTCAGTTTCGCAGGGAATGCCCCCGCTGAGTAGCGATGGCCAAGAGAAAGTATAAAAGGCGGAGCGCAGGTGGAAGTGCTGCAGTCGACCGTCGACCTCGACCTCGAAGCCACCACACGATGTTCTCTGCAGGCCCCTTCGCCCTCTTCGTCATCGCGCTCGCGACGCTCGTTAACGCACTCTCTATCCAGCACGCGACGCGCGACGACAACCTCCCTGCGCGCGTGCCCTACGTCTTCCCCTCTCCCGGTGCTGATCCGGTAAGCTTTGCGTTGAGGGTCCCGGCCACGCGAACGGTCCAAGCTAACCTTCCTCGTATCGTACCAAGGTCGCGGATGCCCTTCGGTCGCGCCGGGTGAACGGCACGCTCCTCGATCTCGATGGCGTTCTGTGAGAACCCACCCCAGCCACCCCTTCTCGCTAGCGTCGCTGACCTGATCCCTCCCCTGCGCTAGGCTCCAGGACGACAACTTCGCGGCCGGTTGGAACGACCTCATCACCGTCATCCGCGACAACAACACCATCCCGGGCACGATGCGCGAGCTCATGGTGCGTGCGCAGCACCCGCCCTCGCGGCCCCGCGCGTGAGAACGCCGTCCGCTCACGCCCGCTTCCCTCTCGACGCCTGCAGATCCTCCGCGCGGGAACGCTGAACAACGCCGCCTACGTCTGGTAAGCGCCCCCAGCCTTGGCACTCGCGCCCTCCGCGCTTTGGAGGGGCCCAGCTCACACGAGCGCTGCGCGCGCGTTGCCCCGCAGGATCCAGCACGAGCCCTCAGGGCGCGAGGCCGGCCTGACCCTCGCGCAGCTGCGGGAGATCCGCCTCACGCCCGCGCACGCGACCGTCGCGCGCTCGTCGCTCTCGGCGGAGCTGCAGGCGGCGATGCTGCTCACGGACTCGATCACGAAGGACGTGAAGGTGCCGCAGGCGACGTTCGACGGGCTGCACAAGTTCCTGAGCGACAAGCAGATGGTCGACGCGGTCGGCACCGCCGCGACGTACAACCTTGTCGCGCGCTTCGTCGTCGCGCTCGACGTGGACAGCAAGGCGAACGTCGCGGTGCCTGTTCCGACTCAGTGATTCTCCTGAAGGGGATGTTAGAGGGGGGTTCTAGACGGCGGTGTAGTTCTCACATGTTGATCTATACGACCGAGCGCGCTTTGTATCCACGGCTCCACCAACGAGAGAAAGTTTCTCGCCAAGGACGGGCGTATTGTGCTTTGTGGGACCGTGTGTGTTCGTCGCCAAGTGGACGCAGGAGGTGGGAGTGCCGAGCCATTATGATAGAGAGCACAGCTATTACGATAAGCATAGATGTATCCATAACATGTACGGTGGATAGCTCCTCCGCACGTACCCCTCTAGCCTGCGCGCCTACAGCACCACACTGTCCGCCGCCCGCTCACCCTTCTCCGGCCCGTTATGCTCGCCGCCCGAGCTGATGAACGAAAGTAGACGGAACGAGGGTTGGTATCCGCACTCCTTCAGTTCATCGAGGGCGATCTTCCAGCGAGTGTCGCCGACTGAGACAAGCTTGCGGATGATCGCCTCGTAGACGTCCATGGGCGGGATGATGTTGAGCGTCTTCATCTCCTCGAGGTAGAAGAAAGCATCCTCGTACGTGCTCTGCGTTAAACAGAGTTGCACCATGCGCGAGTACGTCACCACGTCCGGTTTGATGCCCGCCTCCTTCATATCCGAAAGAAGACGGTCACCGAGCTGGCGGTGGCGTGTCCCGACGCAAGCGTCAAGGAGGAGGTTGTACGTATCGATGTCCGGTTTGACGCCGATTTGGGAGGCAGCCTTGTACGTCCCGACGGCCCGTTGGAGGTCTTTCAGTGCGACCGCGGCCTGGATGACGACGTTGAAGGCGAGGATATCGACGGCATCGCCCTTCTCGCGTATGATCTCGAGCATGCCCCATGCGTTATCGACAGCGTCAGTATCGACACTGATCAATTTGAGGATGGGAGAGGCGGTCTGAAGAGTGGGGCTGATGCCGTTCTTGCGCATGTAGTCAAGCATCATGAAGGCCTCCTTGATCTCCCCGTGGTGGCACATGGCCTCGACAACAGGAGCCAAGTGGTGTTCACCCCAGACGATGTTGATGCTGTTCAGAGTCTCCATAACTTCCAGTGCCAGACTTGAAAGTCCATGCCGCGCAGCTGTATGGAGGACGAGAAGACAACATCCTTCGTCCGGGAGAATGTGGTGCTCATGGACCACTTTTTGCCACGTCCGCTGGGTACCCGAAGCCTGGATGATACGTTAGTGAAGGGCCACACACGGGCAAATTAGTGCTCACATAGAGATCTTGAGCACAGCTTGCGAGGATGTCGACCCATACGTGACCGTCTAGTCGCCGAACAGAAGTCTCCTCGAACGCGTCGGCAAGATCGAGAGCAAGGCGAGGGTGACCGAGCTCAGCAGCGCAAGCGATCACTGAAGCGGCCGTGCTCAGGGTGGGCGACAGACCCGCCTGGCCGAGTTGTGATAGGAACTGCAAAGCAAGCTCTAATCGACCATTCTCCGCAAATCGCGTAATAATGAGCTCGTATGTGATCTCATTCGGCGCTATGCTCCACTCGTCCATCATCTTCAAGACGTCGAACAAATATTTTTGTTCGACAGGGGATAGTGACTGCGAAATGAAGCCAGTTAGACAAGCACCTTCCAGGTTTATGAGCAAAAGGAAAGAGACTGTGGGGAAAGTGGTCGGCACTGAGTTGCCCGCATTTTGAGAACAAGCCCAGACGGAGCTGCGGCAAGTCCAGGAGGTAGGAACCCGACGGTGGTACCGTCTGACATCCAATCTCCAAGAGAGGTAATAGACTATAGAAATATGGGGGAGGTGATGGGGAAGAACTAACGACTCACGCTGAGAAGATGATGGAAGCTCTGGCGATCTGGCTGCATCCCCATAGATATCATGTCTTGCAGGACTGCCCGGCCTTCGAAGTATAGGTGTTCCTGAGCGCATGCCCTGAGGATCTGATTGTAGGTGGCCCTGTTAGGTGTTACACCGTCCACCTTCATGCGTTTTGCTATGGTCAATGCATTGATGTTCATACGGCGGTCGAGCTGAGTGGCCATCTGCATATTCAGCCTGGCAATCGGGGTATGGGTAGGTCCATGAAAGTCCTTTTCAGGAGAGAGCCTCGGGTCGACAGTGCGGCGCATCCCTATTGACCTTGAAGGTCGGCCTTCAGGGACGTCTTGGGCGGAAGAGGCATGTCGTCGCTGAGCCTGCAAGACTGCGTGTATGTCGGCGTCGTGTGGGCCTCTCAACCAAAGTGACGTGCGTACCGAATGCAGCTGAGACAGCCATCTCTCCCGGCACCTGGCAAGCTTTTCGCTGCGCCCTCTTGAGGACATTTCGAGAAGAGGACGCGAGCATGGCAGAAGCTAGCAGAGGGGACCTGGGACCTGGAGGCGGAGACGAGGACAGCTCTGGCTCTGACGCGAGTTTCCGAAGGAGCGTCTGCGAAATTCCCGGATGCGCGTCACACCTCGTGTCATGTGGTCGTGGGACTCCGGCCCACGTGTTTTCCCGGACACGCGATAGCGCCCGTGCTGTGCCTTGTTCGAAACCTCCGCGTCGCGATACCCTCTCCTCCTCCCCTTTCCCCGCAGACGCGTTTCATACATCTCTGCTTCTTGGATACCCATGGTATGTAGCCTTTATACAACTTTCAGGCGACTCTAACTCCCTTACGACACAGTTTTACTCGGAGGCTATCCTCTCGCGCCGCGGGCCCCTGGCTCGAGTATGGCTCGCGGCACACATGGAGCGGAAGCTTTCCAAGACTCAGACACTTCAGACGGACATCGAACAGTCAGTTGGTGCGTAGTAATTTGTCTCCGGCCGAGTATTCTACTGAACCTCCAGTAGATGCGATCATGCACCAGGAAATCGAAGTCATGGCACTCCGCCTGAGTGGTCAACTATTGCTCGGTGTCGTTCGCATCTACAGCCGGAAGGCGAAGTATCTGTTGGACGATTGTAATGAAGCATTGCTGAAGATAAAGATGGTGAGTCTCCTCCTTGTCGTGATGCCCCGCCCTCGTCCGACCTGCAGCCATAGGCCTTCCGTCCCGGCATTGTCGACATGACGGAAGATCAACTGGCCGTCAACCAAAATGCCATCACACTTCAGAGCAACAACTTGGATCTCGACGCGCTTCTCCCAGACCTTGACTGGTAAGTTGAACGCAATCTCAACATTTTCGTTCCTCACATGTGCCTAGGGATACCGCCGATTTCGAGAGCCGTAATGTCCAGCCAGGAGGCCAACACATCGCCCGCGCTGCAGATATCACACTAAACGCTGACATCCAATTCGACTTCGGTGACGACGGTTATGGCTTCGACCTGGGGCCATCCGACGGCATCGGTTCGCATGACTTCGACCTTGACCTCAACCTCGACTTTGGTGACGGTCCAGTTGCTGCCGAGCGCACCCCCTCTCGCATTGACGATGACGACATGAGCGTGGAAGTGGGTCGTGATGCAGCACCTCAACGGGCATACCCAGAATCCGTTGCATCGCATATGATGGGTGCGGCTGGCGCGGATGCGGATCTGGACCTTCTGTCGGTTCGAAGTCGGGCGCAGTCGGAGAATCCTTTCGCAGCCGACATGGACCTGGGGTTCGGACCGGACATGGGTGGTATGGACGTGGATCTGGGCATTTCGTTCGAGGATGAGCCTCTCAGCGAGCACGCACCAACCCCACGTCTCACTCCCTCTCGTGCATGTGAGTATATGATTCGTTCATGTCGAATCGCTTATTGACTCCACTCTCAGCGTCTCCTCTTACCGAGCCTCCCAAGACCCCTCCTCCAGAGCTCGAGCTCACGCCGAAGGCGGTCACGGAAGAAGTTGCGAAGAAGAAGAAGGAGAAGAAGCAGATCATCGACTCTATCACTGAACTGGAAGATGGTCCAGGGGCAAGAGTTGGGCGCGGCCGCAACGGTGGCCTTGGTGCTGCAATGACCAAGGACGTCAGCGATATCGTTACGGAGCACCCTTACCTTCCCCGTTCTTCGCTCGTCATGCGCCTCCTCGAGATCCGCGATGACCCACTTGCCCACTTCCTGCCCACAAAGGCCACTCCCCATGGCACATTCTTCTCGGCAGCACCGCCAGGCCTCGCTCCCGAACTGGCAGACATGTTCATGCGCCCGCTCGCGAACCTGCAGCCCGCCAAGCGCCGCGGTGCCTCCCCTGAGAAGCCACCAAGCAAGAAGCGTCGCGTTGACGGCAGCGTCGCAGGCGACGATGCAGAGCTTGAGGAACCCCGGCGCGAGGGTAGCCGTGCCCCGAGCCTCGCGCTCGGAAGCGACGTCTACGGTGGCCCCAGTGCGGCCCCCGGAATGGACTTCACCTTCGACGACGCCGGAGTGGGCATGGGCATGGACGACTTCGAGATGAACATCCCCGAAGCGGAGCGTGCGCGGAGCAAGAGCGCAGGGCCGTTATCGCCGCTGAGCCGGATGTCGACGCCCCCGCCCGATGTGCTCATCGAGGAGGGTGACGAAAGCCACGCGGACGCGACGTGCCCCATTGCGCTCTTCGACGATCGCGTTGCGGGCAGCAGCCAGGCTCCGACCCAGAGTCAGGCGTCTGCGGAGTCAAGTGACGACGGGAAGGGGTATAGCAAGAACACCGTGAAGGCGCTCGCGGTCATCCGGCATGAGCTCCAGCCGAGCGCAGAGGCGCAGGACGAGGACAAGTACATGAGTTTCAACCATATGGCACAGAAGGTACGTGGCACGTGGGCTGACAACAGTGTTGGAAGAAACTCACTCTTTTGCTGCATCAGGCCTCTCGCAGAGCTGCGGCTGCGTTCTTCTTCGAACTGCTTGTTCTCGGCACCCGCGACTGCGTCAAACTGTCGCAAGCGCAGCCGTTTGCGAACATCGAGGTGCGTGCCAAGGACAAGCTTTGGGAACGCCAGCGGCACGGCTCGATGGCACCTTCGTCCATGAACGGCTTCCCTCGCATGTCCCAGGCTCCATCGCAGCGGCAGGGTTCCGCTGCGCCGTCGATCGCGTCCGCGTTTGGCCTTTGAGGTCGCGCTTCGCGCTGTGGTTGTTCTGGACATTTCGGACTGCGATGATCTTTCACGACTGCCGTATCTCATGACCTTTGATCTTACATTGACATACGAGCTTGGCTACGCTACCCACGACACACCTGCGATGCTGGTGCACCCGAGTTTCTTGAATCTTCCCATATTTCTTATACCGTAGTCTACCCTCTCTCTCGTTTCCGTGCCCATCCTAGCTAGCTGTCGTGTTGTTCGCTCTCGCGCAAGTGCTGCAATTATGTTCCTCTAGATTATGTGTATTTCCTGTAGTTTTGTCTGCCGATGCTTGCAATTGTATGAGCGGACGTGTAGGTCCGCCGCGCACAATCTATTACATCTTGAATGCAGAGTGAACGTTGCGATGGGAGACAGCACGAACACCACAGGCGCCAGCATTCAAGCATAAATAGGTGATAGCATTGTTCGTTCCCTCATTCAACTATGAAATTTACGACTTTGCGGGGCGATGCATCTGTAGGGCGTGGTGAGCAACGAGACTAGTCCAGTGAGCCTCAAACTTGAAACGAGCTAGCTCACAAGGATAAGCTCCGCGGGCTCATGATGCCACGATGGGTTGTGCGTCCCGAGCTCCCCCTTCGCCACCACCTTGAATCCCAGAGTCTCGTAGAACCCGTACGAGCGACCGGTGAAGACGAAGCAATCACGGCCCTCTGCGTCACTCTGCGCTCTTGTGATTAATTCTGGTGCAAAGCTGAGGACCGTAAATAGCAAGAGGGGGCTCACCATATCGAGCATCGTGCGCACTAGTTGGGTGCCGTATCCGCGTCCCTGCTTTTGAGGAGCAACGCAGAGGCCTTGGATCTCGTACATCTCCTTGGTCTTTTCTACGCTGCCAAACGCGCTGACAGTCATGACCTCTAACACTTCCAAGAATTCACGAAATCGCTGGGTAGAGTTGGATGTCAGCCTCATTCAAGTTTTGACGGGAAAACCGTCACCCACCTTGACTGCCTCTTCGGGTTGCAGACGACGTAGAAATGCTTGGAAGGCCGTGACTGCAGATGGGAGTGTTCTATTCTCAGGCGTTGCGCTAGCTCAGCGCGGTCCTATTCATTAGCTCCGGGTAAAGATAATAGAAGCTAACATGGAAGCACGTACTACTTCATGAACGCGTCACCTGCGTCAATGGTCAATATGCGATTCTGGTATATTGTACCAGCGAACCCTGACCCGTCTCGCAGCTTCTGCCGGGTGGTGGCGAAGGGGTTCGTGTCCGCCTCCTACCAACATCATCAGTGGCAGCAAAGATGACTTTATTGGGAAGCTGACTCACATAGCGGTATTGGATTATCATGTCTCCTTCAAAAGCTTCGAGGCAAGCCTCTGTAGCTCTCGGTAGATCGCCTGCGAGAACAGCTCGTAAGCACTCGAACCGAGAGACAATATTGTCACCTGAGACTCACAATAGCGCATAGGAACCACCTCCGACGTTACGCCCTGTGCTTCCCCCTGAGTCCTCCCCCCTAAGAGCGACGTAGTCTCGTCCACTCGGCCACGTCCCTCGTCAGAGGGAGTGCCAACGACTGACATCTTAGCTCAATGCCGCTGATGGCGAGACGAAGAAAGACGTGGGGGTTAGCCATTGTTCCATACCGCAGCATTTGTACATCCATATGCCGCCGAGCTGACTCACCAGCTGTCAGGGAGCGCTGCGAAAAGATGGATCGGCGTGGCCACCGTGTGGTGACTGCGTAGCGCTCAGTCTAACGCAAATAAGCCAGCGCTGAACTACTCCTGGTCGAGGTGAATCCATTGCTTCGACCAGGCACGGAATGATCCTAGATTCGAGAACCTAGCACTATCTCAGATACTAATCACCCCCATACCTAACGCATAACGCCCTACCTGCACGGAGTGTCTGCTTCATTATGCATTACATCTCAGGAAAAAAAATTACTCCCCTTTCTTGAGCGCACCGTATCTTCGGTAGGCTCCTGCAGAGTGCACGTGAGTCTCCAGCGCCTAGCTCATATAGCTCATATAACTGTACTGCATTTGCACCCTTATTATATACCATCCAGCAACCAAGTATACAACACTCCATTGACATTAGTACACGTTAAGTAGCGCATCCTCATGATATCTGCACTTGAGCAGGTCGATGCATCTATGTCATGAAGAGTAAGATCAGTCGTATTTACGGTGGATTCGATAAATAGACGTACAAGTGTGATCTCCACGGGTTCATTCTGCCATGCAGGATTATCCTCCCCCAACGTTCCCTTCGCCACAACATTATATCCTAGCTTTGCGTAGAACTTTTGCGCCGTGCCGGTGAAGACAAAGGAGTCACGTCCTTCAGCGTCACTCTAGTGGAGGTGAGCGAACATCCAAGTCTAGCGGGACGAGGGGGTCCTACCGTCGCAAGCATTACGCGCATCAGGATGGTCCCGTAGCCGCGCCCGTGTTTCTCGGGAGATACGCCCAAACCTTGAACATCGTACATATCCCTGACCTTGTCCAGAGCCCCGAACGCACTGATAAGCATTGCAACCATGACAGCCTTGAGATCATCGAGTCTCTTCCGGAAGACGTCAGAAGATTCGCAGGATTGGCCGATGTCAACCATATAGGTATGGATCGTACCCTGGACAGTGGACACCTCTTTGGACTGCAGCGGGACAAGGAGCTTCTGGAAAAGCCCAAGCGCCCCAGGCGGTGTCTTGCTTTCCGGGGTAGCGCTGGGTAAGCTCAAATGTTAGGGCCTGGCAGGTGGAGGGGTATAGAGTGAAGCCCTCACAAAAATAAGAGCGAGTCGCCCGCGTCGATGGTAAGCATGCGTTTCTGGTAAATAGCGCCTGCCCAGGTGGCTGCATCCATGAGTTGGCGTCGTGTCTCTGCGAAAGGGTTCGTATCTGCGTTCTAATGTTTGCGTCAGTTTCTTCTGAGAAGAGCGGAGAGGAACCCAGCAGGCCTACGTAGACATATACGAGTATCATGTCCCCTTCGAAAGCCTTGACACGCGTGCGTGTTGCTCTTACTAGGTCTCCTATGTAATGCGGTCGTGTACAAAACACTGGTAGCATGTTTGATAATTGTACAGCGCACGTACTGTATCGCATGAGGCCGTCGCAGTACTCTGTAAACCGTTCCTTGTGTCTACCTGTGAAGCTCGTGTGGGGATGATCCTCCCTAGTGGCGCGCCTTTCTCGAATGGTCATCGCGATCTTGCAATGTCGAGGACTTACGGATGGGAGGTGCAAGGGAGCACGAGCGACCTAGAGCACATTAAGTGGTGTCGTTATTATATGCTACGCCCTCGGTTCGATTTGCATATCAGAGGGATGAGACAGGGCCTGCTGGGCGCGCTGAGGGAAGTAGCAGGTGGCACGCGTTACCCCATGGGGCATAGACCAACTTGTAAGGTTTGTGTGTGCGTGCATATGCATGATGCGTATCAAGGGTTTGCCAAATGGGCGAAGAAGGGAGGAAAGAGCGTGTAATCATGGGCACTAGTGCTAACACCGATGATGCTCTCAGCACGGGCGTTGGAGAGATTAGATTCGGTCACGTGGCTGATGCCACAGCGCGTCGCGGCGCGCGTGTGGTTGTGTTTGCGCCCCTCGCATGTTCGACTCGACTCCCGCTGTGGCTCCCAACTAACGAATGCCCCACTCACGAATCTGACGAAGCTTACCGCACAAGTACGACAAGACGCGCAGGATGTTTTCTCGAGGATCAAGGTTCCCTAATGCCAAAGGTTCGTGGCTTCTCCGTTGAAACCACGGTACCGAACATGTCGTTTTGAGTTGCAATTGCCTTAGCCACTGAAGTGCCAGGACCAGGCGCGTACGATCCACAAGGTCTGTCATATAATGCATTTGTGCTTTGGACCATGTTAAGGCGCACTACAGATCCCGACTACGAGGCGTACAAGAGAGGAGCATTCCTAGAGAAGACGAACCGTTTCAACAAGGACAAGCCGTCCGATGTACCAGGTCCGCTAAATCGAGTAGCTTTCACCCCATTGCATACTTAGCGTTCCTCAGGCCCTGGTGCATACAACGCCGAAACCACGAACGGGCAGAACAGGCCTCCGACAAGGACCTCCAATAACCCTACCAGTTCCGACCGGCTAGCCATTTTACAACGTAAGCTAGAAGATCTGGAGAGGGTGCACGTTGAAGAGAAGAAGGCTGTGAGTGCTCAGTACTCTTCCCCTTTCATCCCCCAGCACCAACACACGCAATAGTACCACCTCGAGCAGGAACGTCTCAAGCTAGAACTCAGTCGGGCGCAGCGGACTGCGGCCGAACAGACAGAACGTGCCGACAAACTCAAGAAGCAGAACGACGCCCTCGATGCTCGTGTGCAAGAGCTCAAGAAGACTAGCGCCTCGGAGCAAGGAGAGCTGCGTGACCTCCGGCTCAAGCTCCGCGCGAGCGAACACGAACGCACACAACTCGCCGCGAAGCAAGGCGACGCTGCCGAGGCACGCAAGGCGGAGGCCCGGCGTAGGGACGAGTTGAGGGAGCGCGACCGCAAGGTGGCAGAGCTCGAGAAGGCTCTGGGCCAAGAGAGGAAGAAGCGCGAGATGGTGGAGTCGCGGCTACAGGAGGCGAAGGCGAAGACGGACGAGCGGGTGCAAGAGGTGCGCGCAGTGGCGGACGAGGCGGCAAGTGAGCTCCAGAAGGCGCAGAGGGAGGCAGCAGAGGCGCGTGACGAGCTACAGCGGATGGAGGCTCACGCTGGTGACGCGGAGGAGGAACTGCTGGAACAGCTGGAACAACATCGGTTCGCCCTGAACCGTGTGGCTCAAGAGTATGGTCGACTTGCAGCTTCCACTATCTCTCTCGCCGTGCACCGGCAAGCCAAGCATGAGGCCACTGCCCTACACCTTCGTAACAACCGCCTCGAGCGCAAATTGGCGAACAGCGATAGCCAGGTCGTTGAATTGGCAAATCTCATTCGGCAAGTCAAGGACGAGAAGGCGTTCCTATCCACGCAACTTCGCCAAGCTCGAGATGAAGCGGACGATCTCCGACAAGAACTTCAAGATGCGTTACGGTCTTCAACGAGTCCTCGCGATGAACTCGAGGATCTGCAGGCTGTCTTCGATATGATCACAGAGGAACGCCATGCCGATGTCCTCGAGGTTCGAGAGGTCACATGCCGCTTATTAGAAGCATGGTCAACCTTCCACTCAACACAGAAGGACTCCCTCCTCTTCCATGCCTCTGTTCTCGCCAAAGGGTCCACTGATGCTCATAGTCAGCTCGAGCAGCTCACCAAGCGGGCCGCCGAAGCGGAGGCGGTCCGCGCCCATCTCTCCGACTCCTTGCAGGCTGCGCAGGAGGCCCAAGTGGAGGCGCAGCGCGCGCTCGCTGATTGCACTGCGTCGCTCGCCGAAGCAAATGCTCGCGCGGAGGCGCATCGGAAGGAGCTCGAGCTCGTCCGCACGGAGACGCTCGCAGAGGTCGCTCGCGCAGAGCAGGGTGTGTTGCAGGAAAAGCGGGCGGGGGAGCGCCTCGCCGCGGCCCTTCAACAAGCGCGGCAGACGGAGCAGTTCTTGCAGTCCGAGGTCGAACAGTGCGTTATACGTTTTGACTGTTGAGGCGTGGCTAATGGTATGCTAGGCTGAGTGCCGACCTCGCGGATGCGGAACAGTATCGCGAGGCGTACGCGTCGCTCCTCGCCGAGGTGGACGCGCTCCTCGAGAAGAATGCGCTCGCGGAAGACGAGGCGAAGCGCCTGAGCGCATTCAACGCCGAGATCATCGGCCACCGCAACCCCGCGCAGCGTATCCAGTACGTCGACCGCATCCGGCGCGAGCTTCACGAGACGAAGCAGGTGCGTTGACGTATTCACGCGGTGAGGAATGTTCGCTGACAGACGGGAATGCGATACAGAAACTGCTGGTTTCCACGCGCGACCGCGACGCCGTCCTCGCGGACAACGACGATCTCCGCGCCGAGCTTGGGCTTTACAAGTCCGTCGCGGTCCCGCAGGATGCGAAACCCCGCACAGCGATTACGCGGGTCGCGCGCCTCCCCGCAGTCCCCGCGGCCGCTCCGTGTGAGCCGGACATCATTTCCGATCCCGCCTCATGCCTGCGAGCGGGTAGCCAGAACTCGCGAAGCGCCTCGTCGGGCGCGCGCTCGGTATCAGGCGGGTCGTCGTGCCTGATGAGCGTGCCGGAGCTGCCATCTGCAGGGGACTTCGGCGAGGACATGACGCTGGATGAAATCATGTAGTGACCTGTATGTTGGCGGCTGCCTTTTTTGTTGCTATGCTATGCTATGTTATACCCTGATTCCAGCCCCGCCGTCAACCCAGTAGGATAACTGGGGTCACAGCCCTTGATATCTCAGCCACCTCAACCCTCTCCTCGTTTCGCGTCACCTCAGCGACTGCGGTCATTGCTCCTCCCGTCTCCGAACCCTGCTCGGCTAGTCCTGTATCACGCTTTCTCAGATATCACTGTTTCTCAAACGCCCACCTCGCCCGAACCTCGTGTCGGGCAGAGCCACCACCGGAGGCAACAGCACATATCCTGAGATCCTTTTCCTTGCAGATATCTTCAACTATGCCACAAAGAAGCTCGCCTTACTCAGCGAAGGATGCGTGTGTGGTGGTGGATGCGATCTCGATCGTGGAAGGCAGCTAGAACCTGAGAATCACCCGACTAGACTCACGACGAGCATGCTATAACAGACGCCTGGGGCCCTGAGGACATACAACATGCAACAAGCAACGGTCACGTTCAGCTGCGGCTGGCAGGGCGAGTTGAACTCGACACTGACTACATTGATTCACAACGATTCACAGGTAGACATAGTGCGCATCAATGTTGCAAGGACTTGAAGCTCAAGTTTCCGTAGTACTCAGAAGGCCCGGGCTTTTCGTAACATTTCTAGGACTAGGCAGGTTAGTGTTAGTGACAGCAATATTTATTCTCCAGTTATCCCTTTGACACGTTGGATGGGTCAGGTTTCTCGTCGGAGCGGTTCGCCGAGGTCCCGCAGCTCATGGTCACGTTAGCACGATATAATTTCCCACATAGAACGTGGTGATTGAACCTTCGGCCGCAATAAGCGCACTTCGCCTTCGCGGTAAGTTATCTGGGGGCTGTAGATTCGGCTTATTGGACCACCATCTAGTCCCCGTATCCCGCCCTCTGACTCAGTCTTAGATATCCTCGCTATATCTCGACGTCCGGATGGATACACGCATTCGTCCGAACGATGCGCCTTCTGCGCGGCATTCCTCGATATCCCCTCTTATCCAGAAACTCGTCCTCTGCCCACGCCTCGAAACTACGCTGCGATATCCTGTCGATATTTGGTTGAGGTCATGACAGATGGCTGAAGGTGGGTCGGCACATATACAAGGTCCCCCTCAAGGAACACTGGAAATCAGGCTCTCCATCTTTTGCCCCCATTCTCGCTATCCTTCCGGCTATTGCAACATCATAGGATGTCTGGTATGTTCTTGACGCAGCTTATGCTCGCCTCAACTCACATCAGGGCACAGACGACAAGTTCTACCACAACGAATGGGATTATGATTATGCCCCCAATGATGCAACACCTTCGACGGACCTATTCCCTGGGAACGTCCCCTTAGGCATCGACCCGACCTCGCTCTACTCCCCTGGGGCGCGGTGGGCTCCGGTTCCCTTGTACCAAAGCACGAACCACGCACAATTCCATGATACGTCTCACGAAGACTGGGGCTTCGTACCTCGGCAGGATCCTGTCAGTGCCGTGACCCCATCTTGGAACCGTGGGGACAAGTTTCTCGTCATCGGGAGCAGAGAGCTTCGGGCTCAGGTGCCGGATGGCGTCTACAGTTCTGACGGCGATGAGTATGTGGTGGCACAGGTTAGCATCGACGGACCTCGTATATTGCGTGTATCCTAATAACCTCCTCTCGACTTGAAGGGTCCAAACCAGCCGCCTTATGGTGGGCAGGAAGCCTTCCCTCGTCAGAATGTTGTCGCGCCCTCCTCCACCCTAGACCGACTTCAACAAATGGTGCGATCAATGGACTTTACTCCAGCAGCCCCCTGCTACACTATCTCAAATGTCCCTTTGGGGGATGGATCTCGTTCCCAGGCTCCCACACTCCGATCCGCACCCCCGGCGGCTGTCGGGGCCAGAAGTCAAGCACAAAGGCCTGCGTATACTATGCCCTCGAGACTGTCCCCGAAGGGCCCATACAGGGCACAGCGGATTAGTCGTCCCAACGTAGCGCCGACCCCGTACCCTAGGCAACCCCCCCGTAGCTCCATTGAAGTTTCCCCGGCCATTCCAGCCGTGCCGAAGTTGATGGCGATCCCTACCCAGCCTGCGTTCGCCGATGTTCCACAAGGCTTCGTAAGTCCATACTAGTATTTTCCTTTCTTCTCCCTCGCTAAAGTTTTCCCTAGCTGGAGCTGCAACAGGAAACCTATAGAACAAGTAGCTCCGGCTTCCATGGCTCTGAGACAGCCCCCATTATCTATAAGACAGCCCCCACTCTCAGCACGTTGGACGAACATCACATCAAAGCATGCGTTCCAGATTGGGACGAACCTTTCCTGTGTCCGCCTGCCAAGTTCGCGCAGAAGGCCACCTTCATCTATAAAGTGTGTCATCTCTCGCACATCTAACTATATTATGGGGCTCATTCCTCGGTACTAGTTTGTTGGCGTACCAGCCCACCACAAGCGTCAAGTAAGCGTGCTCCATACCAAGTCCGGGGAGGTTCGGCAACCAAACAAGGGTGACCTGGCGGTGTATGCTACAAGGGAGCTACGGCGTTATATAGTAAGTGCAGTGTTAGCAACTGACGCCGCTATGGAATCTGACGTTTCGCCATCATACTAGGACGAAGCGAAGGATTTTCCTTTTCAACTAGATCAACTACACCTCCTTTACATTGTCCATACGTCGAAAGGCAGCGTCCAGGCGCACATCGGCGTCAAGGGCCCTACCTTCACCACATCCTAGTTCGCTCAGGCTGAACCTTCACAATACTCGGATCGGGACACATACCATACTCTCCATCACATCCTTCGTCGATATGATCATACTACTGCTTATTATGTGCTCATGACGTTCTATGTGTCGATGCGACCGGTATATAGCCTAGATTTCCTCCTATCTGACTTCTTCCGTCTTGCAGCGCAAGTTGCGTTTTCTCTCTCCATTCAGCTTTCAGTGTCAAGACATTCGGTGGTTAATTTCATGGCTCATGATACACGAGGTTTCCAAGATGACGATCGCAGCTTTGCCGGGCCGCCATCGCACTCGGATGTTCTGGTCCGATCTACATGTTCGGGTAGCTACTGGACAGATATTGACTATGAGTTCTAACTTCTGGCAGGCAGGACCCATAATGGTTCAATCAAGCGAGGACGTAGCAAGAGCGGATTAACACACCTGAGAAGAGGCGGCGATGATTTTAGTCGATCTGGGTGGTGGGGCATCGGAGGTGTATTAAGACCCTCGGCTGGTGACAAGCGCCCAGCTATCCATTAGTACGGGTCCGAGGACGGACTCTAGAGAGGAGATAGTCTTTGACTCAGTGACGCCCTCATCTGCTCTCTCCAGCTGCGCAAGGGACCGCCTTGCCCCTGATCTCGCCTTCGCATCCTCCTCAACCCCATCTATAACTTCACCCCTGACTTCCTCTGTCGATATGGAGGGTCCGGTTCAACAAGTGACCCCGCAGGCCTCGGCCGCTCCTGAGAGAGACAGCGGGCCCATCCCCATGTCTTTCCCAGCGATTCTGCGCACGTCCGGCATATCAGACCGCTTTGCGCACCTCAGTACCCGCACCCAGCCTTCCACGTCTTCCCCACCTGTGGCAAGCCGGAAGAGCAAGCGGGACGATAAGGAGGGCAAGCGGTGGGTCCGCCGGAGAGAGAACGGTACGTCGTACCCGCTTCCATCCTTATGCGCTCACGCCGGAACGGAGAGTCATGCGACGGCAACCCTCTTCTCCTCTAGCCCGGTTCGTAGGCAACGTGCACATCGTCGCACCATCCAAGAAGGACTATGGCGTCCCCCTCCCTAACAGCCGCGCGACGTTTCCCGAGCCCCTCCCCGCCTACCTCGCGCGGAACAACTCTGTCCCCGCGGCAGAGCCCGTTGCGCGCCAGCCAGCCTCAGCGAACGCCGGACGGTTCTCGCTCAGCCTCAAGGGCATGCGGCGCGAGCTCCGGAAGTCGGGACCACGCACGGAACGGCTCGTGCAGGATGTGGAGGGCGAGATCGTTTCATGGCTCACGGCTGGTGGGGTCATGTTTGCCCCTGATGTCGTGCAGGCTTTCAGCTCGCCTGGGGAGCCTGTGGGGTCCGGAGATGAGATTAGGGAGGTGTCGCGCACGCCGCTGCAGCTAGTATGGAGCATCGCGGACGACGCGTTCGTCCGGTATGTCGTCCACTGTTGTGCGCGGTACCATGATGTCGTGAGCTTCAGTGCGTCCTCTCTTCCTGTCCTCTATCCTGTTCCTACCACCGGTCTGACATGACGCTATCGCAGGCAAGGACACTTCGGGCCAACGGCTCACCTACCTCCTCCGCCCCAACGTCACTCGCCCGACAGCGCCGCACCGCTCAGCGCCCGCACTTGACACCCCGCCTACGACGGACCTCTCTGAGCTCTCTGCGACCGACTTCGACTCCGAATCCGACTGCGAGCGCGAGGCACCCTCTGACCTCTCCGACGCTGAGGGCCCACACACCCGCGCCCCTCGCCCTGGGCTCTCCGCGATCGACGAAGCAAGTTCGGATGCCTCCGCGCCCGCTTCGCCTGCAGTGCGCGCACACGCGTATGCCCGAGCCCCAGGGGTGGACCCGCTCCCGACGCTCGACCTCGACGATGGTTGGTCCGTGCTCGGCGAGTCAGATCTCGACGCGGAACGGGACGGCGCACACACCGACGGGGACGCGGATGGGGACCTCTCCGCGCCCGAGGCCGAGGCTGAGGCTGACCTCGTGACGGGGGTCTCCGCACTCGCCCTTGCGGACGAGCCGGACGGCGCACGCAGACGCCAGCCTGTCCCACTGCGCTCGCGGTTGCTCGAGCGCCAGCGCCGTGCCGCGAGCTCGCCGTCGCGCTCCCCTGCGCGGCGTGTGCCGCACCGGCGGCCGGGGCAGCGGGTGGCGGTAGAAGCTGGCGCTCAGCGTGGTGGGCGGCGGTCGTTCTACGACTACTTGTTCGCGTGAAGTGGCTCGGGCGAGGATGCGCTGTTGACCTTGGAATAGAGGTAGGGGGTCATCAGGCTAAGAGGTATACACGGGGTGCTGTGGCGCGTGTAAGCATAGGTTTGTGTACAACAGTTCCGGGTGGAGATCCATATGCAACGTCCGTACATCGTTCTGTGTGGGGCATAGGGGGAGGTGTGGTACATGTGTAAGTAGGAATATCCGAGTGTCATCACCGGCCGGTTAAGTTGCGATCGGAGTCATCTCAAACATATGACGAGTTACAGTACTAACTACCAAATAGCTTGACTGGACGTTGAACGGATAGAAACAGGCCAGCTTGTGCTACATTACAAAAAATGGTTCGATAGGGCATAGCGAGCGAGAAGATAGTAAGCATACGATAAATAGCAGCATGATCATGTTGACAAGGGATATAATGTAGAGAGCGTGGATCTGCGTGTATTGAGTGTATCCGAGTCGTAAAGGGTCAGTGAACCGGAACGTTCCCGATCCGCGTGTATCGAGTGTCTCGTAAAGGTCCAGTAAACTGGGGCGTGGTGGCTGCGGGGTCCTTTACGCCGATGTGGGCTTGTACGCTTCCTTTGGATGTATGGACAATGTATAGGAGGAAGAGTTGGTCTAGTCTATAAGGAAAATTCTTCACGCTGGCCTAACAGCATAGCGAAACGTCAGGCCCTGCTATATCAGCACCGGTTGCAAACATTGCGCACTTACCATATAACGCTGTAGCTCCTTTGCAGCATACACGGCCATGATGCCCTTGTTTGGTTGCAGAGCGTTCCCTGACTCCATGCGAAGCACGCATACTTGTCGCTTGTAAGGGGTTGATTCGCCGACGAACTAGTAGTACAGAGTAATGAGCATCGTGCTATAGTTAGATACGTGAAGGGGCGACACACCTTATAGACAAAGGTTGCCTTTTGCGAGAACTTGGACGGCGGACACAGGAAGGGTGTGTCCCAATCGGGGATGCATTCCTTGATGTGCTGTTTGTCCAGCATGAGGCTGAGAGCAGGGGCTGTCTTGTAGACAACGAGGGGCATCTCAGAGCCATGGAGGCCGAAGCTGCTTGTTTTATGGGCATCTTGTTGCAGCTCCAGCTGGAGAGGTATGGTGAGGAAAGGGGGGAGGGGGGAAATAGTAGTATGGAATTGAACCCACGAAGTCTTGGGGAACACCGGCGAGTGCGGGCTGAGCGGGGATTGCCACCAACTTCGGCATGGCTGGAATGACCCCTGGGGAGACTTCAACGGAGCTACAGGAGGATTTCTTAGAGTAGGGTGTTGTCACTACATTTGCGCGGCCAATCCTCTGTTTCCTGTATGGACTCCTTGGCAGGGACGATCTTGAAGCCATATACGCAGGTGCAAGTTGTGCTTGATTTCCTGCCCTAGCGCTCGTCGGGTGTACGGACTGGGATGCGGGGGCCTCAACACGAGAGAGGTCCAGAGAGGAGCCCGCTGTATAGCAGTCGGGACCTTCCTGAACGACGCTGATTTGTTGAAGTGGGTCTAGGGAGGGAGCACATGGCAAAGTTGATATAAATAAGTTTAAGGCCAACATAAAGGATTCTAAGGAACATACGAGACATATTGGCCGACATTGCGAAAGATAAAAGGATGGCGAGAGTGTAGGCGAAAGGTACTGGAGAGGCTGGTTCGCAGTGCTTCACAGTGGATGGAGGGGAGGTCTTTTATGCAGCGCCAGCCCGCCCCCGACTATAATTTGCTGCAGTGTGTTTACAAAGCACGCCGTCCGGCGGGTCACGAGCTTCGGGAAGTCAATGGGAAAGGGATATCGAGAGATGCTGGATGAAAAACTTTTTTGCTAGGGCGAATACTAGTACGGTCACCACGGTGTGAACGTCCTAGAGATGGCAAGGCACTTAATGTCCGGATGCCTTACCATGATATTGATGCCGCCACGATTGCCTACCATAGAAGGATCAGAATGCGGGGTTGAGAGGAAAAATAGGACCTGGGACGTCACACGCTCGGAAGAAGAATAATGTGACTACCCAGATAGACGAAGAAGTAACCGAATTCTTTCAGATGTTCGCTGAGTGGACGCTTGAAGCTTGAAGGGGTCCAATTGCCCGAGCAGAGGTTCTGCGCACTATCAAACTGCTCCATGCCCCTCACCGGTCACACTCGACCTTCCACGTCCCCTCCACTCGTCGCAAGCCGTCGGAGGTGCAAAATGGACGATAAGGAGGGTAAGCGCCGAGCGGTGGGTCCATCGGAGAGAAATGGTAACGGTCACCCTCGCTCCTGCCCACGGCTTAAGACATGGCCAGAACACTCATTGCATTGTCGAACGTCGTGGAAGCTCTAGGGCTTTCCCGGCGGATTTGTCAAATCGGTTATTAACTCTAATGTGGCTAAAATCAGCCTGGACCACGTTGCGGTAGTTGTGCCACATACACATGGACATCGCCAAGCTGCCGCACCGTATCGTGCCTGTGATGTCATGCCGGATGTGTGCCGCCATGTATTTGAGCGGCATGCATCAGCGAAAGGTCTAAATGCCACTTATGTCGACTATTCCTATTTCCCCCTATTTCGTACTATTTCGTGCTCGTAGCACGAAATAGGACGAAATAGGGGGTAATAGTAAGAATTAATCGTCCAAAGAGGTACTTGCAATGCGGACCTTTTGCTGATGCGCCGTACGGCGTGATGTTAGCCCAGTCCAGGACCCTCAGAGATTCCGAACTGCCAGCGTTCGTACGTCTGGTATGAACAAATGCCGCTGCGCGGTGGTCCGTGGGTTTGGGCACGATTTATCGATGCGCTCGTTCAGCTGGTGGCACTAATTCCTGCACGAGTAGTCCGTCGTGCAGCAGTCCGTGTTCCACCAGAAGCCTGATACTACCGTGCCGCGAGGTCCGAGGTCCCCGGCGGCGATGCCCGAGCGCGCACGTATATGCTGCGGGGAACGTTTTCTCGGAACCATTCCCATCCCATATCTTCACGACAAGTTCCCTGATAGTCACCCGCGAGCCAGAATAGCCCTTGGACGGTACCACAGCGCAGAGTGCACTGCCACTGGCAGCGGGATGGTGGAGTCAGCAAGGAGAAGCGTATGTTGAGAGGGCAATGACGGACTCTATGGTCCCTAAGCCGCTGTGCCACCCTCAATATTCAATGGCCGACGTCTCCGTCCCACGCCCGCTGCCCCTGGTGTTCCTGTGATCCCACGAATTGGAGACGTCCCCGGCGCTAAGAGCTACCGGGCAAACACCCACTGCATCTCGATCTTGGTTCATTTACAGGAAGGACCCCGAGTACTGGTGCCTTGCAAAAGCGGAGCTCCGCACAAGACGGGAGATGTCCACCGGCTGAAGACCTCCCGCATGATGCCGGCAGCGGCGGCACTGGAGTTAACGTGACACAACTAAGTCTATGATCAGCATCGAGTCTGCCATTCCTCCGCACTCACGCCAGAAGGGAGCGCCATACAGCAGGACCCTAAATCGTTTCAAGTCCGGCTGGCAGGTAACTTGAACATTTAGTACATCTTCGAAAGAGGATGTGCTACGTTCCTTAAACTTCTCCTCGGCCAGGTTGATCCCACAGAGCCCCGCTGGAGTCCTACGACTCGTCTACTGCTGCCGGTATAGCATTCAGGGCGGAGACCCATCGCAGATCTCTTCACATTTCCGGCCCATCGATACATTTTAACATTCGCCCTACCCTGCCGCAACTTTTGCGCCTAATGAACTCCCGTAGGTAGGACATTCCACCCGCGCTGGCGGCTAAGGCAACGGCCGCGAACACTCCCGGGAGCACACACCATAGTCAAGGTGGCAGTGGCCACCCCAAGAGAGAGAGAGAGCGCCAAGTTGCGCATGTTGCCCAATTGTGGACATTGCTTCTCCTTTTGGGAGCGCTCGTGTGCGGAATTTCATAAATGTAGAGTTGATTCCTAAGAAGCCGGATATTGGAGTGCGAAATTCACATCATTCCATAGAGCCGGGGCAGTCCAGGTAAGGTTAGTAGGGAGTGACATTTTTTGGCGCTGATTAGTTTTGTATGACAGAACTTCTCTGGCGCTGAGGGCCGGCGGGTTTAGTACGCCACCGCGCGCTCTGGTGTGACCGGTAAAGCCGTCACGCCTCCGCGGCAGCCTCAACAGGGTCGCGACTACTCGGCACAGCTTGCACGGCATATGCCCTCCACGGCCGAGGCAGTGCCACTCCGAGCAGCGGGCAACGGTCGCCCTATGACCATTTGTTGGCGCAAGGCGGCACCGGCTGTTTACCAGATAGAGGCAGGGGCTGTCTGGGGCGGTGAGGCTAAAAGGTGTATACGGGAAGCCGTAGCGCGTGTACGGATGGGTGTATGTACAACAGTTCCGGGCGGAGAGCAATATACAACGTCCATAGATGGTTCCATATAGGGCATAAGGGAAGGCCAGGGATATATGGATAAGTAGGTGTACAAGAAAGGCAGGGTGTTGGAAGGGGCGAGGCTCCGCTCATCCAGTGAAGACCCTGGCTGTGAGATACATGACCGAGCCCGTGAAGCGCTGCATGATACAGTCAGTGTCGGCCGGGGAGTGGGGAGAGAACTGTCTCACGATGATGCTTGTAATAGCGACGAACGCGAGGATGAACGTCATATACGTCTTGGTCCGGCTGAAGGTATCGTTCACGGAGAACGTGCTTACCGCATCCCCACCACCGAGGATCGCAACAAGCAGCAGACCCTACAAACAATGCGTCGTCAATGCCTAGCTTGAAGCGGGGAGGGACATAGACATACATTGGAGAGCACCCACGCGAGCAGAACGTTCGTGCGCACGTTGGCGTAATAGTCCTTTGCGAGCTCCTCCTTTTGAGCGTCGCTCAGGCTGTGAGCCTTGGGGAGCGGCTTGCGGTTGCGCACGTTGTCGAGCGCCTCCTCATACATGTGATTGACGTCCGTGGCATCCGTCGGTACCTCAAGGTCGACCTGCGAGTTGCTGTTTTGGATGACCGCACCGAGGTCCGTGCTCACTTCCGTGTCCTGCTTCGTGCCCCAGGAGATCTGCGCGTAAGGTATCAGTGTCTGAATGCGAGGTAATGGTCGGTAAGGCTACTTACATCGTCCAGATTGGAAAACGCATAACTAGGCGTTGTGCGTTAGCGGCTTATATGGGAGAGGGTCGATTCATGGACATACATCTGTAAAATGTTCACATAGGTTGGAGATAGGAGCATATAGGGGATAAAGCTCGTGAACATGTGCCAAGGGTCGAACGACAGCACGCTTGAGACAGCATACACTGCAGAGTTGTGTTGAGAGGAATGCATCGCAAGAGGGATATGTATACACACTTCCATAAGTCACAATGATGCTGAAGAGCATCACCTGATACGCGCTGTTGCCCTGCTGGGCGGCTTGAATAGAGCACATGACGGCGGCGAAGATGACGTAGATCATCAAAATGGCGAAACAAATAGTGCAAATCATGTATTTCCACCGCGCGCTATGGAAAGATGAGTTTGGCAGGAGCACAGGGATGAGTTTTTAATACGTACGCTTTGGGCTTGTTACCCATGGAGAACAAGAAACAAGCGATGACCAATCCAGCCATGATAAACTGCGGCAGATGTAAGCCACTTCCAGCAGAGTAGGCGGGAGAGAGACTTACCTGGCTCACAGAGTTGAAATACTTGATACCGTTCAAACCAAATGCCTCGCTTTCCAAGGACGAGGTCAAGATAACCTAAGCGGCACGTCAGCATCCCACCGTCTACCAGAATAAGAACGTATAGTGCTCACGAAGAACAAGTAGAAATTGCCCTACGTCGGAATACCATTAGTATACATATCGGTAAATGACCCTAGAGGATACGTACAACAGCAAACCAGGCCGCAATCAGGTTGATGACATTGTAAACAGTTTCCACGACAAGCAAGAACTTGCGCCATAAGCTATGCCCAGACTGCAAAATTTGTCCGAGATGGGCGATAGCATATGTTGCGGCGAAGAAAGAGCCGTTGAGCCAGCGACGACGCTGGCTGATGAATTCCGGCAGCGCCTCGGGTACATCAGTCTCTGCGATAGCACTCTTGACATACTTGAGAACCCTGTAATTTAGGCGTTAGACTTGTGTAGACTCTTGAATAATCTTATATTGTGAGGCATACCAATTGGAGCTCCGCTTCGCGACGAGCTCAAAACACAAGATACGCTAGAAGCGTGAACATGTCAGTAAAGTCAGCCTTACAAAACGAGGGTTAACCGTACGTCTTCTGCAAGATCTATGAAACGGCTCGTTAGTCTGTACTTCCATGCGGACATGCTCGGCGTGACTTACACATGTTCGAGGTGAAGATGTCGGTGTCCCGGCCATGCATGGTCTCTCCTTTGAAGTAAGACGCCAGGGGCCCCAGACCATACCGATCGTTCTGAAGCGCAATATACCTGTACGCGGAGAAAGCTCCAGGCTGCGAAACGAAACACATTGATTAGCTCATAGCCGCGACAGTTTGCATCTCCGAATACTTACCAGCACGCTGATATAGCCAAAAAGCGATTCCGTGGGCTTGTCTAGAATGTTCGAGATCTTGTACTCGAAGTTCTGGGCGGCGACTTGGGAGTAACGTTTGAATAAATATGATACGCGACCAAAAAGGAGGGAACTCACCAAGAGGGTTCAACAACCCACGCCAATGTTTGCCCTTGTAAACCGCGATCTCTCCGCAAGCACCCGCAACATTCGAGTTCACATCGAACGTCTTCCACAGATGGTATATGCTCTTGTTCCCTGGACGTGTACCCACATCGAGCAGGACACATACGTTGGGCTGAAGGACGCGTCCAAACGCATTGAAGAACCACCGGTGTGAGTTGATCTTCTTCTGATTCTTCTCCTTCATGCAGAAGATGATTTGCGTCGGCACGATGCCTTTGTCTGGATACTTGAACTTGAGGTTCTCGTCTAGGCCGAAGGTGGTCGTGTACTCGAATACGTGCGCTGTCACAGGCTTGTTGTTCACCATATTCTTCATGTGGTCACCCGGCTGGTAGACCCCTAGAAGCGTCAGGCAATCCAACACGCGCGGGTGGACCTTCTTCCGGCCGTCTGCAACGATGCACACGACGACCTGCGTGCCGTGACGTTAGCGGCGTGAAGCAAACGGGAGGAGATATGCTTACCTTCTTCCATGCGTCCTCTCCCCATGTTCGGGAATTCTTACGCGAGCAAAGGTGCGCGATGTTGCGCATAACACCGATCATTGTGCGACAGAAAAGGATCTCATCCTCCTATAAAACATTGTCACCAACACTCGTCCATGTCATATGCACGGTGCACACTTACATTATACATAGTAATAACAATAAACAACTCTGTCGTACGCTTCGTCTCGTTCTGACGGAGGAAGAACCCCTTCTTCTCGAACTCGTCCGGGTCACAGGTGACGGCCGTGTACCGCGTCTTCATCGTCTCCGGTTCGCCCTTGCGTGGGAGCACGAGTTTGGGAGGGACGGACAAGTCAAGAACAAGATTACCATTCGTCAGTTGTACCCGCTTCTTAGTCTTGTGCCTACGAAGGACACGCCCGATGGGAGCAGGGCCAAAGTGCCGCGTTTGAAGGGGCGTCTCGGGTTCTGTGAACGTGGTCGAACCCGAGTTGGCGAGGGACACCTTCTCTGGGTCTGCCGGCTCGGACATCGCGCGAAGGAATGTCTTCGAGTGACGGAATCCGCTCTCCGCCGAGGTAGAGTTCGTCGAAACCTGGGAGAATGGACGACGCTGAGAAGCGTCGCTCTCGTTGGTCGATGTGGAGACCTGAGAGAATGGGCGAGGACGGCTAGGCGATACATTCTCGTTTGTTGCAGGAGCCTGTCGCCGCTGGGGGGAAGGAGAGTATCCAGTGTATTGCACGCTGCCGTCAGGAGTGATTTGGTAGTCCTCGTCTTCGAATGCAGGGGTGGGGGAACGCGAGCGGGGAGGGCGGTACGAAGCACGTGAGAACGCACCAGAAGCATAGGCCTCTGTGTCATGCTGGAAGTGGTCGATATTGGAGTTGTCGGGGTACATTGAAGCTTGGGACTGCTCGGGGGGTTGTTGGTAGCTGTACCCTGTTATGTTGGACGTCACTGCGCTGTATGCGGACATGGGGCGCGAGGGTAGATTCCAGGATGTGCGGTCGGGCATGTAGTATTGGTCGGTAAGACTTGACTGCGACGTGTTGTTGTGTGTGATGACAGCGGGAGCTTGGTACGCTGCTGCGGCATGTGGGGCAGGGTGATGATAAACAGGGAGATGGGAATCCGCGAAAGGGTCATCTTCTGGAGCGGCATGAAGGCCCCCCCAGTCGAAAGGCTCGCCCGAGCTGATAGTAGGGAGTTGAGGAGCAGGAAGTCCTCGGTAAGTCTCTTGCCTTGTGTCATATCCTGTTATTGTATCCCCCGTGCTCTGCCTCGAGATGGATGACCTCTCAGACCCTTCCTCCGAGGCTTCCGGGACTGCTGGCAGAGAAGGGTAACGGATAGGTGATGTCCGCGGAGGCCGGCTTTGAATAGTCATAACTGTGTGGTCTGGCGCGTCGTCTTCATAATCGAGGTCGTCTGACATTGCCAATCGCATGATTGTAGATGGACGTGAAGGAGAAACATCGCGGTTGTCTTGAATGTCATTGAGCGGAGCGTAGGTGATTCGTCTGCGTCGGCCGTCCATTTTCTAGTGATGATGCGTCGTCGCGTTTCCCATAGACAGGAGCGCAGACGGAGGGACAGCGAGCGAGGGAGGAGTTCACGTTCAACTTCGGGCGCAGCCAAACTGCGAACGCGTTTGTGTACAACATCACGTGGTCGCGCCTTCGGCGACTGTACCGCCTTTTTCGCGGGACCCCAAGCGCATCATGATCAGTGGAACGTCTCGGCTGGTCTACGGCATATTGTAAGCAGCATGGTGAACATACGCCATACCAGCTGCACACGGCCAATAAGTATTCAACGCATGTAACGAAATGCATCGAAGACAGTGAGTCGAGGCTACTGTAGCGCGTAACACCAAAATACTGGTGACTGGTCTCAGTAAATACTGTACATTGTGGAATAGCCTGCCCCAAGTGCTTGGGAGAACACAAAACAAGATAGCGATGTTGAAAAATAACAATACACATGCATAGCGAGGCGACAGCGAGTACAAACGAAGCTCCGCATATCACGATGGATTCCCCGTACGGTGCCGATCTCGACCAGTTTCGAATAAGATCGTTTTCAGGTCGTTCCAGTTGAGTAGCGGTGGTCCCTCTGCGGTCTTCTTCACTCGTAACGTCTCTTTCAGCTCGCCCTTAAGTCGTCGACGCTCTGCCTCCGCCTCCGCCTTCGCATTCTGGCGTTCATCAGGTTCATCCACCTCCATCTCCTGGTCAGTGGGAGGTCGTGAGGGTTCAGGGTCTGGAGCCGGCTTGGACGCCGATGGAACAGCCTTCGATTTCCCATGCGCAGTGACGGTTTTCGCGCCCGCTAGAGCGAGAAACATGGCCGGATTCTTCTTCTTCGAGGTCCGTGTGGGCTCTAGCTTCGCGGGCTTGGCTGGGCGCGACTTCGTCTCATTTTTTCGCTTGGCCGCAGGCGGTGGTTGTAGGGGAGGTAGGGGCTGCGCAGAATCCTGGCGAGTCCTATGCGACGTGTGCGAGGATGAGGGCGATATCGGAGGTGAAGCGGGACGAGAGCCGATAAACTTAAGGCGCTCAGTCGAGCTGCTGGGCTGCATGGAGCTACGCAGGGGCTGCGTGACCTTGGTCGACGACGTTGCCGCGGACTGGATCGAGGACGAGGAGCTCTGTGGGGAGGGTATTACCGCCGCCACCGGTGGTGGAATGTGCTCCGTGATGGGCTTAACTTTGGCAGAGGCCTTGAGGGAACGAGTGGAGTCGCGCTTCTCAGGACTGGGGCGCGCGGTGCCTCTCGGTGCGGCGTCGATAGAACCGGATGACGGGGCGGAGGGCTGAATCGTTTTCGGTTTTTTGACAGGTGGAGCCTCGGAGACGGTGAGGGATGACCGTTCGGAGCGTTTGCGGGACGTGGTCTTACGAGGTGTCTCCTCTATATCCGTCGGTGCACCACCCTGACCGGACGAGGCCTTCGACAGCGTCTTCTTCATGAACGTCGGGGCGTCCCACACAGAGGGATCATGGGGCGGCGCCTGAGACTCGTCGACATGGCCCGGCAAAGTACGAGACCCCTTCACAGGTGAGGTTGCACGTGCTTCTGTTGATCTATCATTGGCATGCCTAGCCAAGATGTAAGCGGAAAGGGTATTGAAAATCCGCTGGTCGTCCGGAGACATTTCCTGGGATGGTTCCTCCAAAGACTGCGGCAGCATTTTAGGCTTAGGCTTCGCCTTCACGGTCACCTTGACCGGTGCCTTCGCCTTCCGCTCGCGCTTTCGGGCAGTCTCTTGTTTCTGTTCGGGGTTCGAGGTAGAGGAAAGCAGCTCGTCTACTTGATCATCGTCTTCTTCATCCTCATCAGCAGGGGTGTTGGAAGTTCTAATGGCTGCCCAGGATGGACCATTCGCAAGCATAGCAGGCGATTCCGGCTCATGTTTCGATGCAATGGTGGACCTCGCATCACCCGGTTTCGGGGATCCTGATGTCGAGGCCTCATCGTCGATCATTATAGGAGGATGTTCCTGTTCGCCGCTATGCTCGCGTTGGGATTGGGGTAGGGCAGGTACTTCCGAGGCGGGCAACATCTCCTGATCTTGGGAGTGGTCCTCTCGTGGAAGGGGTGGTTGTGATTTCGGAGCCTGCCCCTCCGGTTGTGAATCACCTTGGTATGAGAGAGACTGCTGAGTCTTTGCCGAGCCCTGAGAGTCTTCCTGTGACTCTTCATCCTTCCGACCTGGGATGGGATCCGCCTTCTCGGTAGAAACCCTGGCAGATGTAGATGGCCCCAAAGCCACTTCGTTCCGGAGAGTCGACAGTTGTTGTGATGACTGCGGAGCAGAGTCGCCTTGACTCTGGCTTTGGCTCTGAGACGGTGCAACGCGTTGACTAGCAGGGCTGGCTGTGTCCGAGTTCTCGCACAGAACGCGCCCTTCCCCGCTCGCATCCGGATCACGCTGCAGCTCAGCAACTCGGGGGAGCGGGACGCGACGCTGCTCGGGTAAGCGCCATCGAGGTGGGGTGGGCGAGGAGCTCTGTCCGGGTAGGGGAATAAGAAGGCCGTTGGAAGTGAACGGGTCGGCATTGGGTGGCTGGGAGGAATCGGGTAGGGGACTCGACTCTCTATGGGGAGGGGAGGACGAGGCTATAGGGAGGGTAGACATAGGAACGTTCCATTGTGAGGGTGGTGGCATAGATGTCGTTGGATGAACTTGTTCCTTGGGAGCAGCCCCCGCCCCAAGGACGCAGTCATCGTCAAGTATAGGGGTATCTCTTTCAGGGTCGTCTTCTTCGTGGTCGGACGAACCGCCAGCGAGATTCATGGGAGAGCCTCGGATAGAAGGGGACCAATGTGAGGGCGAACGCTGTCCGGAAGAGAGTGGAGAGTGTTGTCGGCTATATTGCGGTCTCTGAGGCGAATGTGAGACCCTTGTTGAAGGGCTTGGAGTATGAGGCGGCGTCAGGTCGCGACTATCTGCATAAAAAGTAAGTCCTAATGACGAATCAATACCAAGATAGCGAACGCACTTGTGCGTCGTCGACATGCTTTCGGTGATGAAGGCCCAAAATGCACCCCTACGATATAGGTCAGCCGGGTCACTGACACCGAGAATGCCACACGTACCACATAGCTCCTTCCACTGCTCGAAAACATCGTCCGGGGGACGGGAGTATTTCATCAATTTGGCGTGGTGGCGCTAACCACATCATAGATGAGGAAGGGTATGTCACTAAGCAAACATAGACCACCCACTTTCCAACCGGCGCGTCGTAAAGCCTCCTTGCTCACGGCAGTATTCTTTACCGCGGCGACCTCGGATGCAGTCGCTGATGATCTAGGCTTCTGTACAGAGGACTTCCTGGCCACTCGAACCTTGACATCTAGAGCGGAAAATGTTGTCTGAATGAGAGGGTCCATAGCGGTTGCCCTTGGCTGCTTGTCCAGCTGTGCTTGCTTCGTGGCTAAAGCAACTGCTTCTTGTTTCCTGAGCTTGAGGACGTTTCTAGAGTTAAGGGATTGAACGCTGGATAAGAGACATGTGCGACTCGGACCACTTACCCGCCGCCCCCATCTTCCCTTAGTCCCTGTACCCAGTCCCTGATGTTTGCGTCGGCCATGACGTTAATGGGAGAACCCCACATGACTTCACCGTAAGAACCCTTCAGGCTGATTTCTTCGACCTCGAGGAACAGCTTTGGTTTCTCCGACATTCCTTTACGATCAGGCATAGGGGTCCTCCCGAATGCTACACGACATTTCTTCAATACCACGAGTGCAGACTTGCGAGATGTCATAGGTTGTCCTTGCTGCATTGGATCTCTACGGAACTCAGCTGGTAACTAGATTTGACCATACTCCGAACGCACCGGTAATGCTTCTCTATCGCCTCTCTTGAGAGTCGAGCGGGGATGACGTGCTTTTTGTCGGAGATGTCAACCCATAACACACATGGTTCGTTGCTTCCTTCGGGGGGGAATGTCAAGAACTAGAGACGGTACATCCCAGCAGTTCAGCAATCAATTAAGCCAGTGTCAAAGTGCGTGTATTCACTCACCTTGACGAGTTGAGCCTTCACACCCTTCTCTCTCCATGGAATAGCAGAGAGATTGCCTCCAAACTCCTCGGCCACAGTTATGCAGTAGTCCAGAATCCAGGGGGTATGCAATGAGTCCGTCATTTGAAGCGGTTCATGAGAGGTAGTTGATGAGACACCAGTAGAAAGTATTGAGGCAGCAGTCGCGGGCGTGGAGTCTAAAGGAGTGCTTCGGGCGATCGGAGGGAAAGTGACATGCCTCACGAGACGCGTCTGGGCGCCCTCACTGCGTCATGTCACGAGGTCACACGGCGTGAGTGTCGCGTGACGCGACGCGACTTGGGCGCTCCGTGCGAGGTCCGCCCACCGTCAGGAGTCTGCGTCATTTTGTCCTCAGCGGTCAAGAGACTTGGCCTGTTCCGTCCGGGCGACTCGCGGCAAGTGTCGGCCCCTGTACCAAACCAATTTAAAGGTGGAACAGATGCACCCCTTCTACATTCCGCTCCCTCATTCCGATGGCCTACTATGCCTGCCGTCGCCATCACTCCCGACATGCTCGTCAGCCATGCAGCCGCGGTCATCCACGAACATGCATCCTCGAGGGACAGGGGTCTCCTCCTAGCCCTGCTTACCTACGCTCCTACAGAGAAGGGTAGAGTCGGCGTCGCGAACAAGATCATCCATGGCGAAAACATGCACTCTGAGGATCCCACTACAGACTGGGGGCACCTGCAACAAACCGCCGACTTTTATTGGCGTAACATCATTATTCCAGGTGCGACGAGAACACCTCCTTGTGTCGGTGTGTAACAAGCTTGCATCAGACTCTGACCCTTGTTTTAGTCCGTGTTACTGGAGGCAAGACTCCGGAGCCGGGTAGCCGAATGCCTCAGAGCGGCTTCAGGTCCGTCAGGGCCTTCGACTCTCCAGCAGAAAAGCAGGCCGTGGGTGAGCTCAAAGACATCATGAAAGCTGTAAGCGCACCCACGATCCTCAGTCGAGTCTAGTCTTACCCCGCATGTCCAGGCCAATTTGCGGGACAAGTGTCGATGCGTCATCTCGGGCAAGGTCGATCCCGAGACGATTACAAACGGGTAAGTTTCGGCTTCTAATTCCGCTCTTCGATGAATGCTTAATGCTTACATGGTTTTGTTCACTCGCCTCGACCAGACTCGGCTCCCTCGCCCCAGGTGGGACCGGCTTCGAGGTCACCCGCGTGACCCACATCCTTCCCTTCTCTCTCCGCGAGAGTACCGGGAACACGTCTGCGCTGCACCTGCCCACCATCTGGGGCGCTCTCGAGTCGTTCAGCGGAACGAGCCTCTCTGTGCTCGTGCACGGCGGAATCAACGGGCTCGACAACGTCCTCACTCTCTCCGCTACGTACGCATTCCCCCTTGAGAATTTGATTCATACAGCCTCTGAGGAACCTTCGCTTTGCAGCGTTCACCGATACTTCACCGAACTGCAGATCGGGTTGCAGCCCACTGCCGAAGGCTCGCACGTGTACCGCGTCCGCACTTGGGGAAAGGTCGCACCCCGCCTAGGGCTTCCGAAGACAGTCAAGCTGACCAGCGCGACGGGCGCGCCCTGCCCGAACCCTGCCTTCCTTGCCCTGCACTGCGCTATCTGCCAGGTGTTATGGTCGTCCTCGCGCGCTGAAGAGCTCAAAGAGATTTTGGAGGACCTGGCGGAAGTTTCGCTGCTTGCCCCTGACGGGAGCTCTGCGAATTTGATCAACATAGCTATCTACAGGTCGCTTGCCCTGGCGAATGGGGAGATGTGACATATACGTCGGCTATTCTATCATGTACCCCATACGTCCACCCCACTCTGTAACATAGTCGCCTTTATGCATGTGGACCGTCAGCAGCTGCTCGTCCACGCCTTGCTTGTTTAACACACAATGCATCATCGTTGGTATCAACTGTACACATGAGACAGATCTGATTGAGTGGTACACGAATAGCTACATAGTCGACTGTACGATCCTCGCTACAAACATGCGTGCCGAACCGAAGGGACCGAAACGATGCCCTCATGAGTCGTCGAAACCGGCCTCAAAGAGGTAGTTTGCGGCCAGCTCCTCGTTCTTGTCGCACGCGAAGTAGGCCTCGATGACAGCTTCCCTCGGGAAGCCCAGCGCCTCCAGCTGAGAATGCGAGAACCGTCAGTGTCGAGTGGAAGAAGGCCCGATCGAGAGTGCTCACCCGTTCAATGGCGGCACGCTCCTCCGGCGTGACGTGCACCACCTGCGCGCCCGGTGGGATCGGGCCATCCTCATCGTCGCCGAGGTCTCCCCCAAGGATCTGCGCGAGTGCTTCCGGGTTCTGCGCGAAGAGCTGCGCGAGGCCGGGGTTCGCCTGGGCGAGTTCCTGGATGACCGGCTGCGCGAGCGCAGGGTTCTGCATCATGATCTCGCGCAGGTGCTGGATCTGCGGGTGGTTCATGAGCGCGGCGAGGTTCGCGCCTGCACCCGCGCCCGCTCCCGCCGCACCCGCTGCGCCGAGCCCCGGGATACCCGCGCCCGCCCCAGGAGCGGCATGTTGTTGCTGTTGTTGCTGGGCGAGCTGGAAGAGGTTGGCGGGTTGCGCTGCGGCTGGCTGCGCGGGGGCGGCCGGCTGGGCAGGGGCCGGCTGAGCAGCGGGAGCCGCTGGCTGAGCCGGTGGGGCAGCAGCCGCCGGGGGAGGTGCGACTGGCTGATCGAGGTGGGCAGGAATACCCTGGGGTTATGGCAAGTTTAGCGCAGGGAACGTGATATTTGGAAGTGGTAAAACTTTAAAAGTGCACATACGTTGAACAGATATTCGACGGCGCGTTCGGGGTTATTGAAACTGGCCCGCAGCGCGCGCATAACATGCTCCCGCTCAAAACCCATCTCCACCATGTTCTGAATTGTCGACTGCAATGCCTCTCCTGCCAGGAAAGAGGTGGGGTCACCAAAGGCACGCTGTTCAGTTGGGGCTGGAACAGGTGCAGCTTGAGCGGGGGTAAGAATGGGGGCATTTGGCGGTTGGGGCGCTGCGGCAGGAGCCTCAGGCGCGGGAGCAGGAGCGGGGGCAGTGGCAGGGGCAGGGACGACGGGGGCAGGTGGCGCAGGGGCTGCTGCAGCGGCCGCACTTGTCGACGCGGCGGGAGCAGCCTTAGGCTATTATGGGTGTCGGAAATGTTGGCTTGGTGCTGCAGCGACATGTGTAGTAAAAGGCGCACCTTCGAGACCATGAGCACCAGGAAATCCTTCTCCTTGATCGCACATGATTCCACGGTCTTCGAGTCGGGCAGAACCTTGCCTGGGACCTAGTTAGCGAGAGCATGATGTCACTGCACGCGTCAAGGACGCTCACCGGAGTAGATCAGCTTCTGGCTCTCGACTGCATGACCCTGCGCCTCCTGGATCTTCACCTTCAGATCGGCTACGGTCTCAGGACCCTCAGCGTCGATCTATGGTGATCCAAACCTATGAGCGACAAAGTTGCGGTAGAAGATGGGTCGGGCGTACCGTGAAGACCTTCTGTTGGAGAGTCTTTATTGTGATTTTCATCTTAGTAGAGAGAGCGAGTGGTTGAAGACAAGGTAGACCAGCGCCTTTAGAATGGCGGAGGAGCTTTCCGCACTGACGCGTCCCAGGCACGTGCGCCGTTCCCCGGGTCCGGACAATCGTCGGCGCGCGGACAGCGTCACTTGCTCCCCGCCTCCATCGGGCTCCTTGCCGTCGTCCCCGCCGCTGCCCGCCGCCTTGCGCTCTCCTCATCGTCAGGGCCGGTCCCAGGCTCCTTAGGCCCAGGTTCGTGCACGTGTGATCCGTCCGAGTGATTCCGGCCGTTCGCTCATTATCTGGCGGTGGATCCCGCCATGCATCCGTAATTAGCCAGGTGGAGGCCACACGCCCTCGCCTACCTCCGCACGTTTTACGGCCCCTTCTACGCACACCCCTCTACTGCACACTATCATGACGACGGATGCTGAACCCGGCGACGAGTACGTTCGACGCATAGCAGAGTACATCCGTACCCATGGAGCAGCACTCGCCGCCGCGGTACCCGTCCAACGGCGGCGTGCGAAGTCAGCGCCGCCGGCCGAGGTGTCTCTCTTCAATCCCTTGGGCTGGTTCTCCGCGGACACGCCCAACACGCCCAATGTCAAGCCCGCCGTCCTTGGCTTCGACTCTCACCACCTATTCTACCTCCTGATGCGCCTCGAGGCCCTCGGCTTCGATGTGGGCTCTCTGGATATCAAGGTTGACAATCCCTCTCGGCCGATGAACTATATCGAGATCCCTGTTGGCGGAGACAAGTCAGATGCCCTTTCTTTCGTCTCCTTGCGCTCATCACTCTCGGCCGTCTCCCGCCTCTCGCTTGGCGCAGGCTGGTTCGGCAGGCCACCACCCCCGAACCTGGACGCGGAGCTCAAGTTCATCTACAGCAGCTTCACCATCCTCCCCGCCCTGTCGATCCACGCGCCCGAGCCGAGACTTGTCGCCGAGCTCGCAAAGGACTCCCCTAACGACAACGCGCTACCCCTGGATGCATTCAAGTACCTTCAGAACCTCCAATGCACCGACATTGACCCGCGAACATTGCTTGGATGGGACAGGCTTGCGGAGAGCTTGAGGAGCCTGACCGTGAAGCGGAGTGGGTTGGAGGATGTGTCGGATATCTTCATCGCGGCGGTGAAGGAGGACGAGGCGAGGCGGGAAGGAAGGGTCAGCTCCTTGAAGAGTCGCAGATTCTCTCGCGGAGTTTCCCGGCAGTCCTCTTTCCACAGCACTCGCCTACCGGAAGCCGTCCCCGAAGACGAGGAAGACGAAGGTGTCCCAGAGCCTGAACCCGTGACGCCGGAGACACCGAAGTCGTCGCCTTCCTCTCCGCTCTCGTGGCGGAAATGGGCGCAGTTACGACATCTATGCTTGGCCGACAACTCTTTAACCTTCCTACCCACCGCTTTTCTCCCATGCCTTACTTCCTTGACACACCTCGATCTCTCCTCCAATCTCCTCATCTCCGTCCCACCAGGCCTTTCCGCGCTGTACAGCCTGGTCCACCTCAACCTTTCCGACAACATGATCGATTCCGTCTTGGGCATCTACACTATGCTCGGCGGTATCACGACCCTTACGCTTTCGCACAATCGACTGGAGTCCATATGTGGTCTCGAGCGGTTGTATGCCCTTGAACGCGTCGACTTGCGTCACAACCTCATCGAAGAGAGCGCCGAGATAGGCCGGCTTGCAGCGCTCCCGAACATTGCGCAGGTGTCCGTGGAGGGAAATCCTCTCGTGGAGATAGAGGAGGACTATCGGATACGATGCTTTGACTTTTTCTGGAAAGAGAAGAAGAGCATATTGCTCGATGGCTCGCCCCCCGGTTTCTACGAGAAGCGATTCCTCACAACGCCTCCGTCGGAACAGATGACCTCCTCGCGACCGCCATCAGTGGTCCAGTCCCCGCCCGTGGTTGCGGTGGGGAGCCCCTCGAAGATAAACGGAGTTGCCGCGGGATCTTCGTCTAGCCCGCAAACGTCCTCGCCAGCTTCCCACCCCGCATCTCCGCATCTGGCTCCTGGCCCAGTTCGAGGGCGGAAGAAGAGGAACAAGCGAATCGTCGACCTCGATGGCACCAAGGATGGGGAGACGGCTAGCGTCATCAGTTCGCGACCCTCGCGGACGGTCAGCCCCGTGAAGCAGCCGACGCCCCTTGAGGCTCTCTCTGCACCGCCAGCCCCCACACCCACCCAAGCCCCTCCTCCCAGCTCATTCTCTCCTCCCCCCGTACCTCCCACCCAGCCCGCGACCGTGACTAAGCGCAAGTCCCGCCATGGCCGGCACATGACCGAGTTCACGCCCTCGCCGACCAGCCCCGATGTGCCGACGACCGACGCATTCGGACCGCCTTCCGCGTTTGCCTCCCCTACAGGCACGATCTCGCACCGTCGATCATCGACGCTCGGCCGCTCAGCCGCACGGCGCGCGCGCCAGTCCGCCACTATGTACGAGCCTAGCAAGGAGGATGAGGAGGGCGAGCAAGCGCGCGAGGCGGAGGCGTTCCGCGCACGCATCGAGGCGCTGCGCTCGGACATGGGCGAGGGCTGGCTGAAGGTGTTCACTCAGTCACACATGAGCTCGCCGCCTCCTTCGGCGCGACCTGTGCCGTCTTCGCAAGGATAGTGGAGGGTATTGCTTTTGTTTTGTTCGTGGAGCCGCTTTCTTGCATATTCATGGGACTAGTCGATCTGTTCGCTCGTTACTTGTTACTGCTCGTGTATACCATGCGCCTGGAGCTCTTAGTGTCTATGTATCCGTGCTAGACATACTACGTGCGATATAGTTTAATACCATCTTGCGCACTTGTTACGCTTACACACTACGTTTCACCCATGTCAGGTTCGACCTTGAGGTGCGAGAATACCCGCTCCCGCTGCCACGCCTGTACTTGATAGCCCCGAGCCGGAAGGGCGCCCCGTCTCGGAGCTCGAGGCGGAGGCGGCCGCGTTTGGGTGGACGTGGTCTGATCGCGGCGGCAGGGGGTTGCCGGGGTCCGGCCTGGCGAAGCGTGGAAGGGGTGAGCGCTGGGCGCCTTGCCGCGTTGGTGGAACGCGCCCGAGGACTGTTTGACTCTGTCCCGTTCCTCGCCCTCCCACCTCCCGTCGTTCGTTACCTTCTGCAATCCACCAGCCATGGGTGCTAACCTTTCGAAAGCTCTTGGTATGTTGCTTCATGCCTCGCGCTCTCTTCCGCCGTACGTGGAACCTCGAGGGGGAAACGCTGGCGTCCTGGCAGAGGGAGTTCGGTCGGGCGGTGACACGGGCGACTGACTTGCATGGTTCCGCCTTTTACAGGGAAGATTTTTGGAAACAAGGAGATGCGGTTGTTGATGCTGGGGCTGGATGCGGCCGGGAAAACGAGTGAGTCGTCCGCGTCCTTTCCTGTAGCTGTAATGGCGGGCGCCGCTCGATATTGATACTGTGGCCTATCGCAAGCTATCCTCTACAAGCTCAAGTTGAACCAGTCTGTCACAACCATCCCCACAGGTACGTGCTCAACCCCACCGCGCCTCAACCCTTTGTCCCTCCCCTGCGAAACGTGTTTCCTGACATGCAACTTTGCCGCATTGCGCAGTTGGGTTTAACGTGGAGACTGTCACGTATAAGAACGTGAAGTTCAACGTGTGGGACGTCGGAGGTCAAGACAAGATCCGGCCGCTCTGGCGGCACTACTACACTGGCACCCAGGGTCTCGTGTTCGTCGTCGACAGCCAAGACCGGGAACGCATAGACGAAGCCAAACAGGAGCTCCATCGCATATTGAGCGACAGGGAGATGAAGGAGTGTCTGCTGTTGGTCTTTGCAAACAAGCAAGATTTGCCGGGTGGTACGTCATTCAATTACCGCACTTCTATAGGGCGGATGTTAATGTGTGAGATTAGCTATGTCACCAGCGGAGGTTACGGAGAAGTTGGGACTCCACCGAATGCGTGACAGGTCTTGGTATGTGCACCCAAGGTGAGCATCCATCGTTCCCTTGGTTTTGAACCCATACTGAACAACATATAGTTGCGCGACGACGGGCGAGGGTCTGTTCGAGGGTCTTCAATGGCTCTCACAGAACGTGAAGAAGCGCCAGCAGTAAAATGCGGACGTGTCTTTCTCTCGCGCTGCCTGTTAACCGGTTTCGTCCCTTCATCTGCTCTATACCCTCCACACAATACCTGGTGATCTCGACTATGTAACGGCCTCAACGACGCACGCACGTACGCACGACGGACCCTAGAGTCCACACGTCTTTTTCTCTTAGTCCCTTCTATTGATTTTGTTCGTGTCTATGTGTGCTACCCCGTTCATCCTCGACGATATGCCTGTATTCACACTTTAATGGATCGGCTGCTGCCGACTTCGCCTTGCGTTTTCCTATTTCGTACTGCGTCTTACGGTCTATACATCGTTCTCCCTGTGCTATCACCTGCCTGTCCTTCCTGCAATACCACATGGAGTCTCGGGTTGTGTCTCGTTATGTCCGAGTCTACTCTAAATAAGCTTCGAGCGAGATCGCGATGCCCAGACTGCCCAGTTGCAGCCGCGGTGGGCGGAGCATTATCAGTTGTTTGAAATACGGTCTAACACGTTTGATTTGTGTTACATAAAACGCGCTCCCGGTTAGCTGGTCAAGTTCTTGCTAATCATGACCAACTATGACGCCTTCGCTGCGAGGCACAAGCTTTCTCGGCCTTCAAAAGGCTCACCAAGTCCCCGACCATGAATTTCGCCGAATAACTTCCCGCAAGGGCTTCACTGCAGACGTGGTCTGCCTCCTACCACCACCACCGCCTCTACCCCGGCTCCACAATGTCTGTGTCTGCCGCGTTTAGAGCACACGCTCGGCCGCTGTCGCGTGCATTTACCTCTCGCGCCGTCGATGGATTCGTCGGTGCTCTCGGAAACACACCTCTGGTCAGTCCACTGTGCTCGCATCTGACTCTTCGAGTGGAAGTATAGAACTGAAGATGTCCTCGTCTTCGTGACATTTAGGTTCGCCTCGAGAAGCTCTCTAAAGCGACTGGGTGCAACATTCTCGCAAAGAGCGAGTTGCAGAACCCGGGCGGTAGCGTGAAGGACCGTGCCGCACTGGGTGTCGTTACGGATGCGGAGAAGCGTGGCCTGTGAGTGCAGTTCATGCGTCTCTCATGCGTCTCCCAGTGGTGACCGGCGACGTGCAGTCTGAAGCCGGGAGGGACCGTCGTCGAGGGCACTGCGGGCAACACCGGGATCGGTCTTGCGCACGTCTGCAGAGCAAGAGGCTACCGCTGCGTAATCTTCATGCCGAACACCCAGGTGCGTCTCGTCGGGCCCCGCGTCGGCGACCATCACGCCTCTCCCCCGATTTCCGAATTGACGACCCAATTTCGCAATTCTCATTGCATCTCCTCGCATGCTTACGCACCCCGCGCGCTGCGCACAGAGTCAAGAGAAGATCGACCTCCTGCGCATGCTCGGCGCCGAGGTGCACCCCGTGCCCGCGGTCGCGTACGAGCACCCGCAGAACTACAACCACCAGGCGCGCGACTTCGCCAAGGCGCTCCCGAACGCGATCTGGACGGACCAGTTCGACAACACCGCGAACGCGGACGCGCACTACCGCACGACCGGCCCCGAGATCTGGGCGCAGACCGAGGGCGCGCTCGACGCGTTCATCTGCGCGACCGGCACGGGCGGCACGCTCGCGGGCGTCGGGCGCGCGCTCAAGGAGAAGAGCGGGGGCAAGACGCAGGTGTGGCTCGCGGACCCGCCCGGGAGTGTGCTCCATAGCTACGTGACGAGCGGAGGAAAGCTGAAGGAGCGCAACGGAGGCTCGATTACCGAAGGTGCGTCTCGGCCTAGTATCAGCGCGGGTGTATGCGGAGGTTAAGGTTGCTGAACGCCACACTCTGCGCAGGCATTGGCCAGGGCCGTATTACGAACAACCTCGGCACGTTTGTCAAGGACCTGGACGGTGCCCTCCACATACCGGACGAGAAGACTATTGCGATGATTTACGAGCTCCTGGACACCGAGGGTTTGTACGTCGGTGCAAGCTCAGCTCTGAATGTCGTGGCTGCTGTAGAACTTGCCAAACAGTTGGGCCCAGGTGCGTTTCCGCTTACGGCCCTCTCGTCCGTGCGCATGCACTCATGTTGCTTGCGGGAAATCCAGGCAAAACTATTGCCACGATTCTCTGTGATGGCGCATACCGTTACCAGAGCCGGCTGTTCTCCAAGGCATGGTTAAAGACCAAAGGATTGGATGGAGCTATCCCGGAACACTTGAAGAAATACGCTGTATTAGATTAATTGTATCGCTCGTTGTAATGTTTAATTGTGTCCTTCTTATACTTGCTGATGAATTGCAGTACATGAACCTAAATGAGTGCCCCTGGTATATACACTGATGGTGAAACGGTATCATGCTTGCCTTCCAAGCAAGCGGCGTGGGTTCGACTCCCGCTCAGTGTAATTTTTATTTCAATAAGAGAAACTCACCCAAGACAACTTTACCAGACAGCTTCAATGTGCATCAGCCTAACCCTTACTTGTTGCTATGCACACGATTGTGGGTCGTAGGTTCTAGGATGGGTGTGATATCTAAGGACACTCGGCCTCTAGCAACTGAACCTCTTCCACCAAGTCTGCTACCTCGGCTTTTCGTCTGGCAACCATCCCCTCGAGCTCGTCGCAGGCTACTTCCGACGCCCGCACCACGCGTCCGTCCATGGTCCTTGTCAGCGTAACCTGCGAGTTGTTGAGTCATAAGCACCTTGAGTGCCAGTCCTGACCTAACTCACCTTAAGGTCGCGCTCAAGGCCTTCCCCAACACGGTCCCAGTCTCGCCACCAGCGACGCTTCGCACGCTCCCATCCGCCGACGGCCCAGCGCACCCCGACGGCGGCTGCTAGGAGCCCAGCGCCGAGCGCAGTCTCCGTACCCATGCCGACGTCGACTATGCCGCCAAGAAGCTGGAGGTCGTGTGCCCAGCCGGCCCACGCCAGCGCGGCACCGCCGAATGCGCTGCCGGAAGCACCGAGCACTGCGCGCTGTGCGGCGGCGTGTAGGCGGGCAGTGGGGTGCGCGAGTTGGGCCTGGCGCGCGTGAAGGGGCGCGGTGAGCGCGGAGGGGTGGAGGGGGAAGGAAGGTGCGGAGGCGAGCTGGGCGATAGTGTTGTGCAAAACGGGGGAGTGGTAGGCGGAGGATGGGGGGAAAGATTTAGCGAGGGCTGTCGCAGAGCATGTGAATGTCGTTTGGAGCGCGGCGAGGCGGCCTGCGTGGAAGACGAGCTATTGGATTGGGGTGGCTGGTGAGTGGGGAGACCCGACGTGGATGACGCAAACAAGCACTCACTTTGCGCTCGAGATCCCTACACCATGCCCTTTCCACAGCACCAGTCACAACCTCACGCACGTCGTCGACACGCCAGAACAGCTTGTACCACGGCAACGCGTCCATTGTCACCTCCACAGCTGCTTTCGCGTGCGCGACCGCCTTGGCGATCTCGTCCCCTCCCGTGCTCTCCGAACCGAACACTTCGAGATGGACCTTCGCCTTCGCCTCCTCCATCTGGCTACGCAGAGTGCTCGTCCCCGTCAACACCGCGTCTGCTTCACCACCCGCTTTCGCGAGCACTCCGCGACACGCCGCAAGTACGTCCCTTATAAGGGCACGCCCCGTTTGAGCGTGAATGGTGGCCACGCGCGCAGACGGAGGGAAGTTGCCTTCGGAAGCGGATACAGACGAGAGGATGTCCTTGACGAAGTGTGTGACACTGGAGACGTTGGACCCTGACATACCGTCCTGGTACCTCTGCACAGACATCGGCGATGAGGCCCCGGTCGCGAGCGTATCCAGACCGTGCAGGGCCCTTTGAGGGTCGACAAACGTGATGCGGAGGGTGTCATGGCCTGCAAGCGTGTTGAATTGTGACCCGTGAGTTGCAGTGGTGGGACGGGCAGGTGAAGACGAGAGGAGTGCCAGTATTGCGCCTTCGCGTGAAAGAGGAAGGGTGGGCGTCGCAGAAGGAGAAAGTGTTGTGGACAGAGCCGTGGTTATAGGATTGCAGAGTATGATGGGGACGTCCGCAGTGAAAAGGGTCTTGGAAGTCTGTGGGTCGGATTGGGGGAGGGAAGACGACGTGTTGAACTCCGTTATTTCGACGGGGACCCCAAACTGCTGGAGCCACGACGATTGAACGTATACGACCTCATCTCCATCAGAGGCAACAGACGCGCCGTACCTAGAATGTATAAGCTACTCGCACATATGCAAAATCCAGTACGCTTACCGCAGCTTGACAGAGCGGCTACCTTCAGGTAGAGACTGCCAACGAGCGCGAAGAGCTTGCCTCTGCTCTTCAGACGCAAACGGGTCTTCAAGAAGAGCCGTGACAAGCTCGTGTGCGCCAGAGGCCTGGTAGCTGCCATAGACTACAAGACACAAATGAGAAAATTATCCCTCGCTGCCAATGGGGAAATACCCAAGCGTAGTTTAACACACACCTACGACCCTCACAACATCCTTCTCTCGCTTCTCTGACGTTAATGTCAGGTCTTCATACACCTTCCCGAGCACATCCTCCCAGAACGGCAAAGACTCCCTCGAGGGCAGTCCACCTGCACTTGACTTTTCATGCGACAAGATTCGAGGAAGGAGTGACGTAGTCTTGTGCAACACAGTAAGTACTTGCGCCCGCTGCTCTTCGACCTTAGCCGGTAGGGTCGACGCGCATCGGGTGTTCACGGGAGAACGTCCTGGCCGACACCGTCGCGCTTCGCGGGAGGCATTTCGAGAGAGCGATAAGATGTGCAAACTATGATGTTGCGCGGAGGAGCGGAGGAGGCCAGAGGAGGAGGCCAGACATGTCGGCATGGATGAGAGTCGCGAGCATGGCGGGACGCGCCGCGCGAGCGCGCCTGCTTGAGGGGGGCAAGCGCTTGCCACATGCATGTGAACATTTCGTGAACAAGTACTGAACACTGCTCTTAATCCTACCAATGACATCGGCATGCTTTCAATATCGAGTGCTCTTCTTGCTCTTGTTTCTTCATGAGTGTTCTTCGTCCAATGTCTATGCATCATGGCGGCAAAGCAATCTCGGGTCAGAGAAGCATACGTCTTGTCTTTGACATTCGACAGATCTAGAGCCCCTGGATTTTTCCCATTCGCTCGAGGTACATACCCTATCCATTTGATTTAATGCACGCGCTGACAACTTTCGCACAGAAAGTCCTCTCCTGCGGTGTAACCATGCCTCCTCTGCTCCCTCGCGGGCTAGCTACTCCTCCCCTCAGCAACGCGACCATCAACCCGGACTTGTTCGGGGGCGCAGACTTGTTCGGTGGCGACATTGCAATCTCCGCAATGGCGACCGTGTGCCTCCACCGCGGCAGAAGGTATCTGGGCTAATACAACAACGCAGGAAACTATGAAGTGGCAAAATGGTATGGGCAACTCGCTCCCTAGCGCTTTTGGGACGGCCTGTTCCCGGGAGAAGACATGCCTCCATCTGTCGTCTTTCGACTCAATGGCCTCGAGGGCCCCAAGTTCATTAGCTTCAAAACTGGAGACGTGCGGCCCAAGACAGGCCATTTAGCCCGCCTAATTAGCCAAGAGTGCAGAGCTTTGGCACAAGCGTAAGATCCGCCTTCTCCTCAAAGCGCGGTCAGTGCTACAGTCGTCAACCTGGATGTCGTCGCTTCCGTTGGCGACTGTGGGGGCGGTATATCACTCGAAGATCGCACTTCACTATCGACGTACTTCGCCTTGCTTCCTATCCTTGCCTCAGGCGCTACAGCAGGCGCGTATCATGCTTCATTGTGGGTCCAGGGACAATCGTCGCCGCCCAACCCGACATGACGAGCGTCGTGCCCTGCCATGAGGGTGGAGAAAGATCAGGGCACTGTTCTGGAGAGACCAGAGATTGCAATCACGACAATCACTCGCGGACAGTTCGAGCTCCAGTACGGATCTAGCCAACACTATCACCGCTTTGGCATTTGCTCCTGCATTCTCACTGTCCAGATCCTCGCCCAGCTCCTCCTTGTCCCCCAGGGAACAATCTTCGGCCAGATCATGTTCCTTACCTCGCTAGGCTGCTCGTGGTTGTACAATTCCTACCTCTCTACCCTCAATCTCGAACGCCCAGTGTCGTGCCCTCTTGCGAAAGTATCTCTGGCTCCACAGCTCCCCTTTAGAGACATTCTCTTTCGTCACACAGACCTCAGCAAACCTCTTCGTCTGCTTGTTCTTGTCTCCGAGTTACTCAAGAAACGCGAGCGTAGCGTGGACCAAACACTACTCAAGAATTACATTGCGAAGTTTTTCTCCAAGAACAGCGCATCGTGTTGCAAATGGAAAGATATCGTGTTGCAGGAGATATGGTCACGCGTCGAACAGGGATCCCTTGAGCGGTTCGAGGACGGATGGGCAAGACGGGTCATAGGGGAAAATATGGCGGATCTTGGGGAAAACCGATTGGCTTTGAAGTACTCTGTGAAGAGACTGAAGTGGCCTTCCAACGTAATCACGAATACAAGAATCGGTGAGCAAACCTAATTTAGTGTTCATACGTATCTGAACTAACACCATTGACCACACCGAAGTGAGAATATCAGTGTTTAGTGTTCAACAAACGGATATGTAGCTAGCCAGTAAATTACTAAAATATGGATGTCCGTCCTCCCTAGGTCTTACAGATACACGTTGTCCACGGCAGACCCAAGCCGCGAGTTACTACATCGAACCCTATAAGTTACTACTCTGAGTTGGTCACCACGATCTTGGGCGGGGGAGGTGGCGGCGCGCCGCCACGCCCGGGACGAGGTGTAGTGTCCTCTTCGTCACTCTCTTCTCCAATATCAAATAGCTCCTCTCGCTCGTCCCACACATCCGAGAGGCGCGTAGCGGTTTTCGGTGGGCCCGGTCGGGCAGTGCGAGGAGACTTGGCAGGCGTGCCGGGGGAAACCGGCTGTTGATGGTGGAGGGGCAGGAGCTGTGTGCCGCTGATGTCTTCGTCGTCTTCGTCGTCCGATGGGGATGAGTCGGCGTCGGTGTTGAGCGGGCGATAGAGGCGGGAAATCTGGAAGCATGCTATTTTCAGCGAATGCAGGACTGCGGAGGATAGCCGTTGCGCTCCGTACCTCACGCCTGTGGCGATAATAACGCTCGAGGTGGAACGAAATGTACAGCCCTAGAGTAGAGCCCAAGAGGTTCGCCTACAGAGGAATGAGCGAATGTAGCGCGTAGGGAATGAAGGCCGTGTTCGGCTGACGACTGACCGCTACATCACCGACTTGGAAGTCCTTGTACTAAACATTCATGCGGTCAGCACTGGATTATGCAACGAGTGCCAGCGACAGACATACCGGCAACATTGACTGCACGAACTCGCTCACGATGCCGCCTAAGAAGAAACAGACTACGCCTGTAAAGACCAAGGGTGCATTCCTCCAGAACCATATGCGTCGTGCATCCCTAATTGCGTAGCCGGGGAATGGAGCTGAAGGACATGTGAAGGAGCGAAGGTGTCGGCCGACTTACTCTTCGACATCGAAGATGAAATAGAACACTGCAGTGGAGAGCCCCATGCAGAGGAAGTGGAGTAACTTGTCATTGAGAGGTAGGGAATGGGAGAAATTGGTGAATCCAAGAAACGCCAAACTCAGGAGGATGAGACAGGTGAACAGGAGGAACCACTTCGAAAAGTCGGCGCAGGTCAGCTAGGCATCGTGACTGACCGCGTAGCGTACGTACCGGCCTTAGCCGTAGAGGCATGTCGTAGACTGGGATTTGGAAGTGGTGAGATCGCATGATGGCTTTGTTGGCCTTGCGTGCGGCCTTGCGGGAGGTGCGGGCAGTGCGAGTCCATACGCTCTCCGAAGGAGAGTTGGAGTCGGGAAGGCCAAGCATAGCTGAAATGAGTTTGCAGCGTCCGACGCTGGTCTGGCCTGCGACTCCTATCCAGTAGAGTGTCGAACGCAAGAAAGAAGAGGTCGCTGAAAGCAGGAGAGAGATGTAGACGGTGGCGGAGGGACGAGTGGGTTGCCGTCGGCGGTGACGCGCGCTCCGGGAAAAGTGGATATGTCATTCCCTGACGAGACTTAGCTGACGTTATTGTTCGGATAGGCCTAAATAAGGTTATCTAAAACAAGCTAAACGTCATTGTCCCCGCACAAACGCCCGGCGTCCCGTCTTTCCGCTCATTCCGAACGATGTCTACACATGTCTATCCGTACCCTCTACTCTAGTACACTCGTACACTACGACACGCTGCTCGCGCAATGTCCACTACGATAGGCGACGTCCAGGCTAAACTCGCTGGTTTCTCAACCTGCGAAATATCCGACGCCCTCATCAAACTTGGGTCCCCCAACGGCGGACACATCCCAGACATACATATGATTTCGCCCTCTAATGCCACAACGCGCGTATGTGGACCCGCATACACAGTACAGATGGTCTTGGGGTCGAACAAGGACGCACCGAAACTGTCCGCGCACTTCGTCGACACTGCGCCCGAGGGCTCTGTGATCGTAATCAACGCACCTCCACGTTCAGTGCTCTTTCACAGCATATCCTAGTCGGTGCTGAACGACTTCCCTCGTCATGCATACAGGTGTGAAGAACGCGGTTTGGGGCGGGCTCATGACCGCAGGTGCGCAGTCCCGCGGCGCTATCGGTGTCGTCATCGCTGGGCGCTGCAGAGACCTCGCGGAGCATCGCGAAGTGGCTTTCTCCGTCTTTGCGCGCGGCCATTCCACCCTCGGCCAGTCCCCTTTCACCAGGCCGTCGGAGGTCAACGTCCCCGTCGTGATCGCGTCACCAGACGTAACCGAACAAGACTTTCCGCCGGTGCGCGTCGTACCGGGCGATTGGGTCGTGGCGGATGAAGACGGGGTGGTGTGCGTGCCTGTGGGCCAGGCAGAGGAAGTGGTCGGGCTCGCGGAGAAGGGCAGGGAAATCGATGCGCGGTGCATGGAGGATATTAAAGCGGGAAAGGGCGTCCAGGCATCGTTCAAGAAGCACCGAGGGAAGTAGACTGGCGGTGTATAGTATCTCCCCGCAACGATCATGTACGTATTGTGCACACATTCCCGGACGGCGAGCCCCCCTGTACCAAACATTTGCTTTCACCAACACCTCAATTTGCTTCTGAAACTTACTCCACAAGACACACCAGGTACCGACGGTCAACCTGAAGTGTCAAGGCTGCGGAGGGAGTTAGTGCGGATATGAGCAAGTGGCAGCGAAGACCCTTAATAATTTTTCATGGAGGCCCGGCCACAACGAAGAAGCGGGGGCTTCCTACTCCTAAATAGCTCGCCTAAGGTTGCAGCATGGTAAGGCAAAGTTTCGGCACCCCGAGGAAGTTAGAACGCACCTTCGTGTACACCGAGAGTCTCAGAGACCTCTTTAATACTGCACCCCCCCTTCCAAATGCACAAAGGGGCCGAGCGGCGGGCCTCTACATATCGCACTACACTTCAGAGAGACGGTGGATCGATTCCGTAACCATAGAGGTTGGACCAAATTCGGAGGTCAGGTAACGCTCCACTCCTTCCCAGACAAGCCTTATGGATCATTGACCCCTAGAAAACATATGGGGTATGGGGCATCGGGGAATATGGTCTACTAGGGAGAGAGACAGATGTAGGGTAGCGTAGCGTAGGAAGAAGGCGAGACAAGGTATCTGCTGTATCGTAGAGGAGAGTTCAAACTACGCGCGCAACTCCGGCTGCTCCTGACCATCAAGCGGCAACGAAACGGGTTCTAAACCCGCGGCCCTTTTGGTTGGCGATGCCCCTTACAACGGTCGGTGGTACGAACAACAGTTGAAGTTGCCCTGTCGCCAGTCAGAACGCCCCGCACCAGTATTTTCCAAGTAAGATTTATGGACCAAGCTTGACCGCCAGAAAACATATAGGGTATAAGCTATCGGGCATATAGTTTATGGGGGTATATATGACTGGATATAAGAAGTTCGACTAGTATAGGTACATGAATGCGCTCAGCGCAGGGTAAACAAACCGAGGAACACCACGCTCCCTCACAGGAAGAAAGAAGAAAGAGGGCGACACTCATTCCACCGTTCTCGTCACCGTGATCGAAGCCAAGAACGTGTCCCACTGCGCGTTGTCTGGCGCGACCTTCGCTGTCCTCGACCGCCCTCCAGGGCCGCACGTAGGCTGCGCGGGAGAGCCTACGACAGAGCCTTGCTCGAGCACTGTCATGGGGGTGTACGTCGTCGAGACGAACAGCTTGAGGAACCCTGCACCGCTGTCCGCGCCGTCCGCGAGCGCGAACGAGAGCGCCTCGGACTCTGTCGCCCCAGAGCCTATGACAAGGTGCGAGTGCCGTCGGAGCGGCGGGCCCGCGCCCTTGGGGTCGGGGTGGTACACCATCGCGATGCTGTACCCGCCCGCGTCCATGTACGCGAGGTACGGCCAGAGGTCCATGTCGGTGTCGTTCCGGAGCACGACGGCGTAGATGGGGCTCTGCGCGCCCGCGACGCCCTTCTCCATGCTGTCGTCGTCGCCGTCGCCATCCTTGGGGTCGACGATGTGCGCGCGCCCGTTGACGAGGAGGTTCCCGCTCGCGCGCGTCCAGGAGACAGGGTCGAGCCGGAAGAGCTCCATGCTGACCCGCCCCTGGAACGGGCGCGCGGGGTGCGTGCGGTAGAGGTGCATGTGGAAGCGCGCGGCAGCTTCGACAGCGCGGAGGTCCGTGCGCGTCGCGGTGCTCGGGATGCGCACCGTGCGCATGCGCGCGCAGTGCTCGCCGAGGAGTGCGTCGCGGCGCTCGACGATGAGCGCGGTACGTGCGAGGCGCAACGACGCGTCCGCGTTGGACGTGCTGCGCACGCGGAGGACCCCTGCGCCCGCCTTCGCCTCGAGGTCGGCGGGTTCCGAAGGCAGGGCGTGGGCGAGGCGAGAGCGGCGGAAGAAATGAAGCAAGGAGTGCTTCACCTTCACGCGGAACGGCGAGGGGTTGTTCCACCGTGTTATCCGGGCCCAGCCGTCCCGCAGCGGTTGCTTCGAGGGGGTCTTCGGGCGAGCGAGACACCACGTGGGGTACACCTGCGTCGCGAGGAAGGTGCCCAGGGGCGCGTTCAGGGAGCCGCGGCGGTTGTGGGGGTGCAGGACGAACTCGGTGCCCACAGAGATACCTTGCATCGCCCCCGCGTCGACCTGCACGTGTTCCTTGTCGAAGACAGTGGCCGCGATGAAACGTGTGTCGAGGGAGAAAGCCACGCCGTCGAACAAGATGCGGCCGACGTTCGTGCCGGCACAAGCGGCGCACTGGTGGTCGCCCATGAAAGGGGCGAGCTCGGAGGGGAGGTCGGCGTATGTGAGTTTGTGGATAGGCCGGGCGTCCTTGAGGGCTAGAAGGGCCCGGGTGAAGTTGCCGCCGTCCTTGCGCTCGGTTGCGGCCCAGCCGGAGCTGCTCGCCGCCAGGACGACATGAGAGTCAGAAGCCGTCCCGGTGAAGCCTCGGTTCTTGACTGGCTCGGACCTCCGGGGCGCAGCGCTGCGCCACAGGCCCGCAAGAAGGTCCTCGGATGAGGCCTTGCGCGTAGGGGTGAAGCGGGTGTAGCGGCGTTCCTTCGGGTCGTCCTCGTCTGCGGGAGGGAGGGAGAAGCAGGCATCGAGGATGACGGTGATGTTGTTCCCTTTCACCCGGGCGAGGTCCTGGACCATGGCGTGGAGTGACCGGTCGGAGATTCCGGCGTTGATGTGGCCCTTCGGGAGCTTGGTGTCGTAGTCGTAGGGACAAAGAACTGAGACGTTGCTGCGTCCACGGTCGAACCAGCCGGGCGGGGCGCGGATGCTGCTACCGTGGCCAGCAAAGTAGAAAATGACGGCGTCTCCGGGCTCTATCTCTGGGTTGTTGACGAGGTGGCTCGTGAACTTTTCTTCAATGTGACGCTTTGTGGCGTGTGCGTCGAGGAGGGTGCAGATGTTTTCCCGAGGGACTTGCAAGTCGTTGCTGAGCCACCGCGCAATGCTTCGAGCATCGTCAACGGCAGCGTTGAGGTTCCAGATACCACCAGATTGGTACTTGTCGATGCCAACAATGAGCGCGAATATTTGTCCTGCCATGACCTGTGTACTCTGCGTTAGAGAAGACAAAAAGATGGAATACAGGCGACTCACTGCAATAGGAGAGTTATAGTATGCGGGCCACAAAGATCGAGTGTGAAGCTAGGGGGGTGGCACTGTGAGTTGCCACATATTTCTCTGTACATTGGTTTTATACTTGGGCTCCTACGCAATATAGGCACATGGCTAGCATGAGTACCAAGGCGCCCATTAATTCGAAGACGGTGGAGCCTCTACGTGTCCAGGTGACGAACAGCGACTTCTGAGCGAACGTGCAGATCGCCTAGGGTGTAAAGGCATCTCTAGCCGACGCAAAGTAAGTCGCGAACGTTCACGAGACTAGAGGAATGAGCGACTTACGGGAGATCTACGAAGGTTTCCTATTAAATGAGTAACACGCCTATTGTGCCTTAAGAAGGGCTCATCACGACAGCCCTACATGATAGGTATCTCTCTGCGGCCGGCGTGCTACGCGAGAGCTACGACGTACTCAGGACAGGCATCGCTCTGCGACTAGCGGGCTACGCAAAATTTGAGCCAGTGGGTCGTGCCAGCTGAACACTATACAAGAAAGAAAGTTGCAAGCTCCTGAAGCTCGCGGCATAGGCGAGGGCTGTATAGCTGTCAAACAGAGGATCGGAGAGTAGATGACACATGAACAAGGCCTTGCCACACCACCGCGGCCCGCCGGAGTCAAGTCGCTCGGGAGCCACGTGTTATGCTTACGTCACTACGAGCGCTCCGTCAGTCCCGAAGTCCACAACGGTGCGAGACGACATGGTTTGCCTCTGACCACAACCACGAGTTAGCCTAAACATATCAAAGTAGGTCATATGTAGTGTAATTTGAAGTCAAGTTGTTCAAACCAAACTCAGATTTCTTATCGAGGATCCCTAGTTGGTCAACTTACAGTCCTAGGAACGGTCGAAACTGGACATTTGTTCTAGAACTGTGAACGTTTCGGCGAGCTCAGCATACCATGAATTTTGTGTGCCAACAATGTAAGCAGCCCCTTCAGGTAGGTTCAAATCTCCTCCGCGTTTCTATCCACTGATTGTATCTCTCTAATATTAGTTGGATGCTTCGTTGGTCGATCTTGCGCCATCCGCATATGACATTGTAGCATCGTCGTTGCCACAAACCCCTGCAACCTCACACGGGCGGCATGTATCTGGGCCAGAGAAGCTAGCTCAACTCCCCTCTCCGTCTTCCTCTAAGGATGCATGGAAGAACTCTGTACAGCGACAAGGCAGCTCTGCGTCCGCGCAACAGGGCTCCCCAACCACACAGCGGAAGCAGCAGCAGCCACAGCGCACCCCTGTTCATCCAAACGAGTCATTCGTACTACTGCAAGACAGCGTGATCCGCGCGATCCCCGCCAACCTCCCTTCTTCATCCCCCGCACACGCAAAGAAGCCCTCTCTGGCCAGAGCGCGCCAGGCCCCGCCCCCGCCCATGCCGCAGGACGGCGCGAGCAGGGACGCGCCTCAGCCGAACCCCTCGCCCCTGTCGCACCACATTCGCTCGTCGCTGCGGCTCTTCAACCTGCTCTCGAGTCGGACGGAGCTCGACCACCCACTCTGCGCCGAGTGCACGGACATCCTCCTTGCGACGCTGACACGTCAGCTCGAAGAGACAAAGAAGGAGCGCGACGGGTACATTGCGTTTGAGAAAGACGTGCGCAGGGAGCGCGAGCGCGATGCCGCGGCGGGCGGCGCCGCGGGCAAGGCGGAGGCGGATGCCAAGATCGAGCGGCTCAAAGAGGAAGAACGGCTCGCGATCGAGCAGCTTAAAGCTGCGGAGCGCGAGCGCCGGCAGCTCGAAGAGGAACTTCAGAACCTCGAACGCGAGGAGAAGGCGCTGGAAGAGGAAGAGGCCGAGTGCGTGTGTGATCGGCCTTCTTTGTGGACGCTGGTCGTTGACGCACATAACGCAGGTTCTGGAGGCAGCACAACGCCCAGCTGCTCAAACAGGCAGAGCAGGCGTCCCAGCTGGCGTCCCTGCGCGCGGCGTACGCTGCTGACTCGGCTGTGCTCGAGAAGCTGGAGAGGACGAATGTCTACAACGATGCGTTCTGCATTGGTCACGATGGCGCCTTCGGCACGATAAATGGGCTTCGCCTCGGGCGAGTCACTGGAGTCCCTGTGCGTCCTTGAACCTTCCATTTTGGTGTCCCCATATAGCTCTGACGACAATCGCACTGAACAGGTCGAATGGGCAGAAATCAATGCCGCGTGGGGACAGACGCTTTTACTTCTGTACACGATAGCTCGGAAGCTGGATTTTACCTTTGAGAAGTGCGTTGCTCTATTTCTGTCTTGGCCACCTGATGCTAAGAATACCGCTACGCAGCTACCGACTGGTGCCCATGGGCTCGTTTTCGCGCATCGAACGCACCACGGGCGACAAGGCAATATATGAGCTGTACGGGTCAGGCGACCTGCACTTTGGGCGGCTCCTGCACAACCGCCGTTTCGACTTTGCCATGGTCGCATTTCTCGACTGTGTCAAGCAGCTTATGGACTACGTCAAGTCACAAGACCCGCAGGTGGACTTCCCGCATCCGTCAGTCCCACTGCCATATGCTAGGGATCCTCACGCACGTGTGAACTGACACATGGTGCCTTGCACAGGATCGTGAAGGACAAGATTGGCGACACGTCGGTGAAGCAGCAATTCAGCCAGGAGGAAGCGTGGACCCGCGCGCTGCGGCACGTCCTTTTGGCTCTCAAGATCTTGCTGAGGTGGACGACGAACGGGAGCAATGGGTGACGCCGGCGTTGGGTGCCGTTCTCCGCGTTTTGTCCTGCTTCGCCGCTTGCGTGCCGAGCTACTGCCTTCTGCATGTTGCTGACTGAAACTCCGCTGTTCGGTATTTGCCCCTTGCCGCGTGCACCCTGTCCGTCTCCGCTGTTTGCTGGGGGAGCCCGTGTCCCTCGGAGAATGGATTGATGCCACTCTGCTCGTGCCGTCTGCCGGACGACTACGCATCTACGCTTCTGGTAAGTTAGACGCCGATGGCACTAGTTAGCTTCACGGCTGGATATCAGCGTGGCAGAAACATTTCCGAAATATGATTGGCTGTTTTAATCATCATAAGCATTTACGGTCAGTATTTTCATCACAGAATCCAAACATGTCAGCACTTCATATTTCGTGAGACTCTCTTAGTGTGCACAAATAAATTTGTTCGAAATGTTTCATTTCTGCTATCTGATCACATAGATATCTGTTACCTTTCTGTTACCTTTCTGTAACATATCATGCATGTCTAACAAAGGAATGCTGGACATCTTGATCCCTGAAATGCATGAAAAATCGTCAATAAATTGCAGCTATTATCAGATCGATAGGCCCCTACGAAATAATAAATCACGCATAGCGAACCCCAGTCGGACTCGACGCGAATCACCCATTTTCACGGCGCGAAGGCTCGGGAGCGCGAGCCGCGGCGTCAATCGCCCCCCTCACCCCTGCGCGACGTGAATTTCCGTGACCTGCCAGAGCTCCGTCCAGACCGCTGAGTGAAGAGTTTTTTGGGAAGGGCCTATCGATCTGAGAGTAGCTGTGAAAACAGCCATCAAGTTTTCAGTTGCATATCAGCAACTCTGATAACAGGGGATGTACGGCGTACTTGAGAGCCACCATCTGGATATCGAAATCTTTGTGAACTCGAAGAACATCTGCAAGCCCGATAGATTGGGAGGCCTCCACCATCCAACGGAGCGCCGTGAAGCACCGTGGTTGCGGCAATAACCAGGACCAATTAGCCCGACGTGGTACCGTTGGTGCACGTAAAGCCCCCACCATCAGCTACTTCCGCTCAGAATTCGGTCGGGCACGCACGGGGCTTATCGCGACAGAGTTGACAACGGGAAGTAACCACAGAGCACTTCAGGGTGATGATTACGGAGCGACGTACCCCAAGACCCTCCTCAATTCCGAATACGAAGTTTCCGTCATTTACCGGCCTCGGGCCACTCTCGGGCTTTCGTACTATGCTTGACGTCGAGGTCGATTGGAGCCTCTCTAGTACTCTAGTACTTAGGGTTTCGCACTAATTGTCATTCCGAATTGCTTTGGACGACTGAGTCTCTTCCAGGGAGGGGCAAGAATGCAGTGCGCGAAATCGATTCCGGGCCGGACCATTTTTTCCGGGTTAGAAGGAGGGACGCCGGCTTGCGAAGGGTTGCGACATCTCAAACTCATATGGCTGAGTAAGACCGTCTACCCATAAACTGCTATAATGCCTTTGTCATCCCTACTTTTCTTCAGCGATATATCGACACCTGCACTTCCGGTCCGGGCATCTTTTGACTATCCCTCTCCTTGATTCCGCTCTCCGCGCCCTCGAGCTCGTCACCTTTGCGCTAGTCCCTCGCCGCCCGGTATCATGGGCTTACTCTACCTCGGCACACCCCTCACCTGGGACGAGTCCAAACCTTACGCGGACCATGTTAGGACACACGGCATCGCCCAGTTTTTGCATATCTGGGATCGTCTCAAGGACAGATGCGGGGACGAGCTCCTCTGGGGAGATGAGGTGCGTTTGCCGCCTCCTCTTGCCGCGGCGTTTGCGCTGATGAAAAACACGCGTTCGTCTTCCGCACCCTTTACCCACGACGCGATTGGCCACGTTCTCGCTTCGCGCATATACCCCGCATTCGCAGGTCGAGTACATGGTCGCTGCCTTCGACGATCAAGAGAAGAACGCAAAGCTCTCCCTCCGGCAGACAGAGATCCTCACCAAGCTCCAGGCCATCGTGCACGACATTGCGTCGGATAGCAACGACCCGTACGTCGCCCCTTCATAACATATGCGAGATTCAAATGCGCACATCGCCCTCGCGCAGGCACACCGTGCCGACGTTCCATCCCGAATATGGCCGCTTCATGCTCGAGTCCACACCTGGATCCCCATATACGGGCGAGATCCGCGATCTCCTCTCCGTGGAGAGCAACATGCGCTACCGGTGAGGATCTTCCCGCCCGCCCCTCCGCCCTCTCCCTGCATGCTCAACCCTGCCCCTCGCCTTCCCCGCGCAGGCGCGCCCTCGCCCGCAAGCACCTCAAGCTGAATGAGATCCCGTTCACCATGACGTCCTACCCCCGCCTCGGCGCTCCGGGCGTGTTCACGGAACCGCACTTCGATCCCGCAGGCGCCGTGTCGAGCCACAGCTTCTTCCTCCCCGAGGAGATCACGAACCCCCATGCACGTTTCCCGTCGGTGGTATTCTCTCCTGTGGCCAGTCTCGCGCTCAACCCACGTTTCCTTCTAGGACGCTCACTGCCAACATCCGACGCCGTCGCGGGTCTAAAGTGGCAATCAACCTCCCGTTGTTTATCGACAAGCACACGCCTCGCCCGTTCGTGGACCGCACCATCCCATGGCAGCGCACGCTTTACCCGGAGGATCCAGGTACGTCGGCTGTGTGTGTATGCGTTCATCTCCGTTGAGCGATCGCTCCAGATGCGAAGCGCGGAGATGCCCTCATCGACCACATCTACATGGACGCGATGGGCTTCGGCATGGGGTGCAGCTGTCTCCAGCTCACCTTCCAGGCGTGTAACATTGCCGAGGCAAGGCGGCTGTACGACGCATTGGTGCCCGTCGCTCCCCTAATGGTGAGAGCGACGCCACTTCGTGCTCTAGGGACGCGAGTTGACACCGTCGCAGCTGGCACTTACTGCGGCTAGCCCCTTATGGAGGGGGTACATCGCCGACGTTGACTGTCGGTGGGACGTCGTCTCCGCGAGCGTGGACGACCGTACTGAGGAGGAGCGGGGTCTCAAGGCAAGGCTCTTGCGACGATCTGATCCGCAACCTTGTCTAACTCCCTATACAGCCTCTTAAGGAGAACAGATTTAGAATCCCGAAGTCGCGTTATGGCAGCGTCAGCTTGTATATCTCGGAGTATTGGATGAACCGACCAAAAGACTATAACGACATAGATGCCCCTCACGACCCTGCTATCTTTGACCGTCTACGCAGCCACGGTGCGTTGTGCATGATGTTGGGAATGTTCTGACTAACATCTGCTCACAGGCGTTGATGAGTTGCTATCGAGACACATCGCACACCTATTTATTCGTGATCCCCTGGTAATATTCTCGGAGACTATACACCAAGATGACAGCACTAGCAACGACCATTTTGAGGTGCGGCGTCCAACGTGCAACTGTCAGCGACTGTCTGTCTTGACACCGTACACTGCACAGAACATTCAATCCACCAACTGGCAAACCCTTCGTTTCAAGCCACCGCCTGCGGGCTCCTCCATCGGCTGGCGTGTGGAGTTCCGACCAATGGAGGTGCAGCTCACGGACTTTGAGAACGCCGCGTTCGCGGTGTTCATCGTCCTGCTCTCCCGTGCGATCCTGCACTTCAACCTCAACCTATACATTCCTATATCAAAGGTGGGCCGCTGTCGCGTTCCGGAACACTTGGTGCGCGATGCTGACGCCATCGCCAGGTGGACGAGAACATGGTGCGGGCGCAGAAGCGGGACGCAGTGCGGGCGGAGAAGTTCTTCTTCCGGAAAGATGTGTTCCCGTCGGCGTCGTCGCAGCCGTCGAGCGTCGCGCCGTCAACGCCGAGCTCGCCCGTGAGCGAGCACGGCGCGCCGGTGCTCGTGAACGGGACGAACGGGAAGGAGAAGAAGCTGCGGAACTGCTTCCCGCTTCCCCCCATGCCGGACGACGCGTTCGTGCCTGGGAGCGTGGCGGACGAGTACGAGGAGATGTCGATGGAGGAGATCATGAACGGCAAGGTGCGTGCGCTTGCGGGATGGGCTGGGCGCTGTACTGCTTCCGCCTTCTTTTGGTTCTTCGTTGCACCGGGGAACTTGCGTCTGATACGGGGTTGGCTCTGCAGGGCTCAGCGTTCCCGGGGCTGCTGAACCTGGTATACATGTACCTCGAAACTCTCGACGTAGAGGATGAGTCGCGGCGGCGGATCGAGGAGTACCTCGACCTGGTCCGGCGCCGGACGGACGGTACGTGGATGTGCATCTCTTCTTCGCTCGGACCGCTCCTGATCGATACCCCGTCTTGCTTCTCTTCTGCCGTCTCCGCCGCCTCGTTCGCGTTCCTGCCGCAGGCCGGCTCCGGACCGCAGCAAGCTGGATTCGGGAGTTCGTTCGGGGGCACCCGGCGTACAAGTTCGACTCGGTGGTGTCGCAGGAGGTCAACTATGACCTCATGCTCGCTATCGATGAAATGTCAGTGTTTCCTTTTACTGCGTCGAACCCCGGGGGCTGACGGGACTGGTTGCGTTTGCAGAGAGCGCGGGCTGCGGGAGGCGCCGGACTTCCTGCCCCCGAAGTGTTCCCAGAAGGCCTAGGTGGCGACAACTGCGTTGTTGGCATCAAGTGTAAGCATAGAAGAGCGCGCGAAAGGACTGTAGGTTCGCATGGTCGTAGGCAGCACGTCGCGCGTGCATGTATGTATTCTTATCCTCCACCCTCCTGGGTCCCTTGGCCCACATCCCATACTACTCGAGGACCGATCCCATCTCTCGCTCTCGCCCCCCTCTCGTGTTGTCGTCCGTTATTTGGTGTGTCCATAGAAATCGGTTTATCTGTGCACGGTCGTGTTTCTGTCATTGCTTTGTGGCCACTCGGTACATGCGCTCCCTGACCGCTGAGGGTGAAATTTCCCAGTCCCCTAATACGTGTCGCAGAAACATCGAAGATTGCACCCCCTGACAGCTACTATCAGTGCGATACTACACTAGATCCCTGTTTGCGCGACCATTCTACACGAGCGGTATGTGTATATGCCGGAGGAAATGGATATTTACAGTGGCTTAATTCCTCCCGATAGCGTTGTGGTTGAGGGCCGAGGTAGAGCAGGGGTAGCACTGGGTGGTAAATTACGGGGTTTTAGTGGGTATTAGGGACGTAAGCTGACGAGGGTGGCAACACCTTGGAGGAAGCCTACGCCCCCGGAGTCCCACACTCTGTGCATAAAAGCATTTCCTCGTGGTGTTTGATCAAAAGGTAGTAAGTACAGGAAGCGGGGTCCCCTGCGAACTGTCTCCCGGGCTCCGGCCTGGGTACTACCCTAGTAGCGTGTCTCTGATTTTCGCAATAAGCCTCCTGAGTCTCGGGGCCTGCATAGACAGAAGACACATGCGCCCCACCAAAAAATGATTTTCTGAAGGGGGTGCCCCTGGCTTAGCAGAAACGGAAGAACAGCCTTTACATATGAGCGGGAGCGTTTCGAGAACGAAAATATTCACCGATCCCTTGGACCCTTCCATCCAAGTATTAAATTACGAAACTGGGCCCAGTCCTAAACATATGTTGGCCACGCATGTACCAAGTTTTAGGGCAAAAGGAGTATATGTGCGCCCGTTGTGAGCTTTCGGGAAATGATTCGGAAAAACCGGCGGACTGGCAGTAGCGTGTTTAGATTAATCGGCCATAGCACTTAACTAAGTAAGCGGTCCATTTCGCCTTGAGCCGTTCTGACACAAGCTGAAGAGATATTTCCTAATCAGAATATTGCACATGAGCAGAGATCAGTCAGGATTGGTTGTCGCAAGGTTGGCACTCCCCGTGTGTGTATCCCGTAGAGGGCGCTGTTCTGTTTTTAGAGGGAACATGCGTAGAACTTGTATGACGCAAGGTTTCACACTGCAGCCACCCCTTGCAACGGGTGGCAATGTCGTGCTTGTGAGCGCCGAGGACGCGGGCCGCCGCGTCGGATGCGCGCCCATTCGTCCGCTTGAAAAGAGCCGAGAGCCTGCTTCCGGGCGCGTGCACTTATGTATGTGGCTGGCCACTGGGAGGGCCGGGCGCGTGCACGGACCCCTGGCAGTTTCAGATTGAGTTTGGGCTGGGTGGCGCTGCCGCGGGTGCACTCCCCGCGCAAACCGCGCTTTGTTCTTGGCAATCCAAATATACAGGATCCGTGGAGGTCGTTGGTGGCCGACGCAACTGAGGGGCAAGTGCATAAGTACGTACGATCGGTCTGGCCGCCGCTATTGCTGATCGCGGGGGCTCGGCTGGAGGCGTTGCTGTGCCATTTTGGATAATAAGCTGTGTCGGAGGGCTCAGGGCGACCCGGCGGCAGAATTGGCGCCGGTCTTATATGCGGTACTGCATCCATCTTCCATGTCATCAACACGCGCGGAACTAGGCAGCTGATAGATTGGAGCCAGGAAAGGCGAGTCCGCTCATTTCACCTCGAGACGAGATTCTCCTATGTGCTTACAAGGCTGTCGGACAGGCTGTCACTGGTTGAGGCACGGGTATGTTCTGGAGAAAACACGGGCACCGCAGCGGGCTCGGGACGTCGATCAGGAGCAGGAGCAGGCGGGGTGATGGCGACGGATGAAGCGTCTGGCCGGGATGGAGGGTGGTCCTGGGAGTGATGGGAGTGCCGACTGTCCGTGGAAGCAGGCGGGCGTCCGGGCCAGGAGGGCGAGTGGGAGGGGCAGACCGCCCGAGCGATCCGTCGAGCCAAGATCGCAGCTCCCCCGCTCGCCCGTCGCCGCGCGTGTACGCTTGACCTCTCTCCTCCGTCCACACCGCGCCGCAGGCCCTTTTTCCTTCCCCCCCTTCCCCCCCTTCTCCCCGCGCGCTGTATGCGCCCCCTTCGACAGTCATGTCGCCGGCAGCAGCACTCTGGTCCCTTCTCGCCCTCTCCCTCTCCCTTCTCTCGACGCTGGTTCGTGCGCAGGGCCCCGTCCAGTCCTTTTTCCCTGCTTCCGTTCCCCTCGCCGTCCGTTCTCCGTACATGAGCACATGGGCCGGGAGCTCCAACACTGCTCAGCCACTCTCCAACCTATGGCCCGTCTTCTTGGGAAATGGGGTGCGTCGCTCTGTATCCTGGTTTCTCTGAACGACCCTGACGCCGGTTTTGCAGGGTATCATGGGATGGGCTGGCAAGATCAGGGTGGACGGCACGGCGTACGCATGGTTAGGCAACGACCGCATTCCCGCAAACCAGTCTACGGTCACAAACGTCCAGTTTACGCCCACGCGCTCCATCTATGTCATGACTGCCGGCCCCATGAATATCACCATCACATTTCTATCCCCCATCGAGGTGAGTCGATACCCCTCGGAACGCGCTGTGTGACCGTGGTCGGCGTAGACATTAACGCACGGTCGTACGCACAGCCCGACGACTGGGTCAAGCAGTCGCTGCCGTTTTCGTATGTCTCGATCGAGGCGAACTCGCTCGACGGAAACACGCACTCGGTTCAGGTCTACTCCGACATCAGCGCTGGTGAGTTGGGCGCGACGGATAGGGCGTGGGTGTGGTGGTCTTTAACGCGTTCCTTCGTTTGCGGCACGCAGAGTGGGTGTCGGGCAACAGGAGCAGTCTCGTCAAGTGGAACAACCAGATCACCGGCAGCAGCGTCTACCACGAGATCGAGCTCCAGAATCCCGCGGCATACACAGAGATCAGCAACCAGGCGCAGGACGGGAAGGCGTATTATGCCATGGCGTCGGTCCGTCCTCCCCCGCACGCTCGTCTAAATTCTCCGTTTTGATCACCTGCGCGTTCTCAGCGACCCGGCCTGACATGGCAAATCGACGGAGACAAGGCAACCCGGACACAGTTCGCCAACAACGGCGTTTTGACCAACACTCAGTCCACTGCCTTCGCCTCCATCTCTCCGTGCGCACATCCCATGTCTCTTTTTTGACCTATTTTGCTCAGACCGTGTCTCACAGCGTATTCTCCGTCTTTGCCATCTCCGTCGACCTCGGCCAGATCTCGAGTATCACGTCTCCCGTGGTGTGGGCGGTCGGATACGTGCGCGACCCTGTCGTACAATATACGACCTCCACGGGCTCGACGGAGATCCGCCGACCGTACTACGCTACGCAGTACTCGAGTATTGGCTCAGCGGTGAGAATCGGCGCCCGCTTCATTATGTTCGCTTGTTTGCTGATCCGTGCGCGTGCGTCCGCCGCATAGATCGACGCGTTCACGGCCGACTTCTCGGCGGCGCACGACCGTGCGGTTGCGCTCGACCAGAAGATCATGAGTGCCGCAGGCCAGATCTCGACCAACTATGTTGACCTCGTCTCACTCAGTGCGAAACAGACAATGGGTGCGCTCGACATCACCGTACTGAGCGATTCGAGCGGAAATCTCGACCCGACAGACGTGAAGATCTTCATGAAGGACGTCGGGACATCGGGGTGAGCAACTTTTGTGTTTGGGCGATCCTGATTGACCAACACGGCCACATAGACGCGTCAACCCTGTTGAGAAGATGTATGCGGCTTTCCCAGCGTACCTTTACCTCAACGCATCGCTCGGCGGAAAGATGCTTGCACCATTGCTTGAATTTCAGGACAACCTTTCTGGGCAGGCCTACGCCGCACAGGATATAGGTACATCATCACATATTCATTTCGAGAAGAAAGTATTGACCCCGGATAGGCCTCAACTATCCGCTTGCAACAGGCACTCGCGGAGCTCATAATCAGGGTATCGAACGTGAGTGGAACATTCGTTCGCTGTGGATGATGATATTCACCAGCTCTCCAGAGTCTGGGAATATGTTGGTCATGATGTTGGCTCAGGCGAGGATATCGGGAGACGGGACATTACTATCCCAACACGTGCGTTGTGGTACTTTTCCTGGTATCCCGGGCGAGCTGACGAAGTCCCTCTGAGCAGTACAATTTGACCAAGCGATGGGCTGATTATCTTGTGTCTAACTCCCTCACGCCGTCTAACCAGTGCGTACACCATTCTGTTGACTTGGACACGACCCATAGACATGGCTTTCGCAGGCAAACAGCAGACGGCGAGTCCAACGCGAACATGACCAACCTCGCCATCAAAGGCATCGTAGGTGTCAAAGCCATGGCTGAGATTGCTCGCGCGGTTGGCCAAGACTTCGACGCCTCACAGTACGACGTGCGTCTGCGTTTCGTTTATTCTTGTGACCGAGGTTCATGCTAAAGGTATATCAGAGTCACGCATCTGCCCTTCTCAGCGCGTGGCAAGCCCTCGCGGCTTCCTCCGACCAAGGCCACCTGCTTGGAGAGTACGACCAACAGTCGTCGTGGGCCCTGATGTACAACATATATGCGGACAGTTTGCTCAAAACGGGCCTCGTCGCGCAAGCTGTACGTCGCATGTTCGTGTAGTTATACTCTGATTGACACTGCGTGGTCCAGGTTCTAGATGGACAAACACAGTCGTATGGGAGTCTCTTAACTCAAGGTATGCTCTCTTGCAGTTTCCTATGGCATCGTGGTGCGGCCGCGCTAATGGTGCGGTAGCTCCTGCGTTTGGCCTTCCCATCGATAGCACATCAGGACAAACCAGCAGCATGGGTGAGGATGTTATTGCCAATGCCTACCAACTAATTGCTGACGCTCGCACTCAGCGTGGCTCCTGTTCACATCCGCAACCGTAACGGACCAGGGCGTCCGGAACCAGCTTATTCAGGGTGCATGGGCGCGGGCAAACTCGAATACTACCAGTGGCGCATTACCAGACCATTACAATGACGGCACAGGCAGCATCCAAGACGGCTCTGCGGGGTAAGTGACGTGTGCTCTTTCCTGTGCCTTGCGGTGCCTGATGAACCATGCGCTCGTACCCTTCAGTCCAAGTTTAGGCGCGATGTTCGCTCATCTCGCACTGACGTGAGTATTAATTTTGTGCATCGTCGCGACCGCGCAGCTTTCGGACGTCTGATCATGACGCTCACTCCTTTCGCAGTGTTGCCAACACGACGATCGTCGTGCCCGCCAGCGCGTCGACGACGGCCGCCTCCGGAGGCGGCAATGGGTCCAACGACACATCTTCCTCGTCCATCGTTGGCCCCGTCGTTGGCGGCGTCGTGGGCGGCATCGCGGTCGTCGTGATCGCTGCCGGTGCGATCTTCTACTTCCGCCGGAAACGCCGCTACGACCGCCGCAGGGACAGCGAGAAGGTCGACTTCATGGACTCGCACCAGCCGTCCGTCCAGCCATTCTTTACGTACGGCAACCAGCACACCGCGGGCGCCGGCGAGCCGCACGACTCGTACCACGGCCCGAGCGGTTCGGACTACAACCCGCACACCGAAATGGCCACTGCGGCAGCAATGGGGAGCGCCTCTGCGCTCGTTGGCGGTGGCGCCGGCACAAGCCTGGCCCTGGGCGCAAGCGCGGGCCTAAGCAACGGCAGCAGCACACGCCTCCCCCCCGTGAACATGCACGCATCAAACCCGAGCCTGGCGTACACAGCGTCGACGGACCCATCCACGCAGTCGGCAGCAGCGGCCGCGGCGGGGCTCGCGTACCTCGACGGCGCGCCAGTGTCGGCGAAGGCGCGCGAGCGGATGCTAAACATGCAGCAGGCACGGGGCCACTACTACACGCCGTCGCTCTCTGCGTCGGACGCGACGGGCTCGGCGGCGCTGTCGAGCCGCGACCCGCTCTCGCCCGAGACGCAGAGCGCGATGGGGTCGGTGTCCCCGACGGACGTGATCGGGCTGCGGGCGGAGGTGGAGAACCTCCGGAGGGTGATGCAGGAGATCCGGGCGGATCGGTTCGAGCCGCCGCCCGAGTACGCGTAGGCGGGTTTGGGTTCGCGCGTTTGGTTGGTGTTGGTCTTCGTATATCCCGTCTCTGCTTCTTTCCTTTGTCTATACGTCTTGCATACTCGTATCTGGCTCGTACTACATCTTCGGTGCTCTCGTTTGGCGCATCTAGTATCAAATGTCGCGGTCACACTTGGTGGCCGCCCCCCACGCTATATCATCGTGCACAAGTACAATGAGCCCCCACCCACCGACTCCCCCGACACGGACGTGTTGCCGTTCTGTACACTACACTTTCATTAGTAGGATAGTCACTTTATCCGGACGCCCACTGTATCTAGTATACTTATTGGCGTCACATACGCAAAGTTCAACGCTGCGGTTGTGCATAGTATGGGCGGGAAGTCGTGATGCTTGTCCTTCGGTGAGTGCTTGTTCACGATGGATAGAACGACGCCCTTCTTTTCGGATTGATAGGTGGGTCTAGCTTTGTCCAGCCCGAGGCGCATCAGTGAAGACACAGCGTTTACGGCCAGATTTCCCGCACCGGACAGTGCCTCCCATATTTCATTGTCATAGGTCCAACGGTACAGCTTCTGTGCCAGCTAGACCTGTTACGATGGGCATTTAGTATTTACTATCACTATGTCACTAAACATTTTGTATCATCGTCTCATGTCGTATAAATCCAGCCATCAAACCGTGCAATTCGGCGCTGCCAAGCGAGCCGAGGCTGTGCTGGATACAGCTTGTCTTCTGCACTCACCCCCATCAGGCACTGTACAACGAGGCACATCTAGCCTCGAATTTGAGATGGTCGGATGCTGTGTAGCCTACGGGCGATACGGTCGGCATAGACTTGAAAGGGGGTGGACTCAGACTGACAGGCGACGTCCGTTCTGTTCTTGTCGCTCACCATCATGACGGCGGCCTCCAGTTCTTCAACACGTATGTCTGGTTTTGTGGATGCATTGTGATGTTTGATTACTGACGGGATGCATGTGCTCGTGTTAGGCGCGTCGATGGGGATGTCTACGGTGGGTGCCTTGTCAAGTACTGCGTGACACGAATAGATCAGTGGTTCTGCCCTTCGGGACGTTTCGGCGCCGCTGTTACTCAATGTGTGTACCAACAGAGGCCGGCACCCTCATCACAGAAGCCACCCTCTGTATCCAGGGTGAAGTCTCCCTACAGTGAGAAGCAGCGCGCGGAAGCATGGGAGCTATGTGCAACAACTGTGAAGAACCATAGTGAAGAGATGCTCAAGCGATGGGAGGATGAGATCAACATGCTCCTAACATTTGTAGGCATTCATAGTGGATTTGCGCTGATTGTGGCTGCTGATGGCTCGAGTCTTAGGCCGGTCTTTTCTCAGCGGCGTTGACCGCATTCAACGTGCAGTCATATCTGCTCTTGCAGCCAGACAACGGAGACGACGTGGTGGTAGCGCTGGCGCATATATCAGCTCAACTTACCAGCTTTTCGGTCAATCAAGCATTCGTGAATTCGACCCAGCCCGCATTTGTGCTCTCAGGCACAACATTCGTGGCGCCGCTCTATGCCGTGTGGATCAACACTCTTTGGTTCACGTCTCTCATCTGCACGCTCTCCGCATCTTCCATCGCTGTCACAGTCAAACAATGGCTCTACCAGTACAAGCAAGGACTCTCGGGAACCTCGCGCGAGATCTCCCGGCTGCGCCAGTATCGCTACGACAACCTCCTGAACTGGCGTGTGCCGGAGATCATCGCGCTCCTCCCGATCCTCCTCCAAGCCGCCTTGTCTCTCTTCCTCGGTGGCCTGCTCATCCTCTTGTGGTCCCTGCACCCCGTCGTGGCCCTTGTCGCCTCCGCGCTCGTCGGAGTCTTGTTCTCCTTCCAGGCGGTGACGACCCTCCTCCCCACCCTGCGTCCCGACTGTTCGTACCAGTCCCCCCAAGCCCTCGGACTCTTCCTCGTCCTCCAACCCCTCCGGAAGGCGCTCATCCGCGCGTCCGCTTCCCTATCCCCGCACCTCCCGTCACTCGCGACTCTCCGCCGCGCATGGCGCGCCCTCCGCACAACGCCGCTCCCCGCGCGGGGCACGCACCGGAGCCGCTGGCACGCGCGCGAGAAGGCGGCCGCGCACGCGCGCCGTGCAGAGCTCGACCGCGCGCTCGTGATGGCCGCGTACGACGCGACGCTCGTCGAGCGCGTGCTGCACGCCGCGCTCGGGCCGTGCATGTGGGACATGCGCCCCGCGTGCGTGCGCCGCTGCTTCGACGACGTCTTCGGCGCGGGGGCGAGGCTGCGGAAGCACCCGTGGCTCGGGCGCGGGGACGCGGACGGCCACGGCGAACTAGGCGCGGGCGAGTGCGGGTGGGGGCCCGCGGCGCCGCTTGTCCTGAACTTTGCGCTGCTTGCTGCCGGGGACGAAGATGCTAGTGTCAGCGCGGGAGACCCGAGCCGCGTCGCGCCGAGGGAAATGGTGCTGGATATGCCCATCCCTGAAGCCCCTGTGGACTCGGAGCTCGGGGGCCTGTTTCTGCAGACGATGGCGCAGCTGGTCGCGCAAGGTGCCTCTGCGCAGCGCGCGTTCGACAAGATGCTCTGGTACATGTACATGTCAGGTGTCAAGGAAGACGCTAATGTGCGACCGGAAGTCGTGCACGACGGTGAGGGTCCAACCTGTGCTATCTGTGACCATGATCTGACGTTCTATACTATCTAGTCATTGTAGCGTTTCCGAAAACCACCACCGAATTCCGGCGTGTAGTGGATTACGAGAGCCCGCACCTCAACGTCCCTTACCTCTCTGTCGCGACGGATGTCCTGGCTTACCTCGGTCGCCATAAGGTAGTCACGTCCGAGGACACCCTCGCAAGCGACACTCGCATCCGCGACGCCCTCCGCGCTGTCTGCGCGTTCATGCGGTTCCCCGCATGGCGCAGCGGCAAACGCGCCCGCCTCCAGTACGTCCTCTGGGAGGTACACGACTCAGGCGTCGTCCCGGCTCTCGTCAGACTCCGCGAAGACTCGTCCACGCACGACGCGGTCAGCGCGGAGCTTGTCCGCGCATGCAGGGCGTTACTGGACTCGGTGGATGCAGAACTCCTGTCCGACTCATGGCTGCGCGAGTTCTGGGGGGAGAAGTTCAAGGCTGTTGTGGGCGCGCTGGAACGTCTGGAGGGTATGTTCGACAAGGAGGAACTGGAGCCTACGCCTAGGGATGATGTGCAGGAAGGTACGGCTTCGTCGGTGCCGCCAACGTGATGTACCATATTGACTGAAAGATCTGAAGACGAATGCAAAGAACCTGGTTTGTCAGCACCGAGCACCGCATTCGACGATATGTCCGTCAGACACTACCTATCGACACCTTTGGTGTCTGGGAGACCGACCACTGCGCCTCCTAGTCCGGTTATAGGCAAGTTGTCATTCGATGAATTGGCTAGATCTCGTTGTTGATCGTGTCTCTACTCAGCCTATCCCCTTTCCCTGTCAGTGGAGGGGTATCTTACTGGTTCCTCCTCCGTCGAGACTCTGTCTCTTCCTGGTCCAGTCGTCGCACTGCCGAGCACCAGCCTGTGCCTGCCGACCACTACTCGTCAAATCGGTCCTCCAACAACAACGGCTGGGAATGAGGTAGCAACCCCTCTGTCGCTGTGTGTAGCCTCCACGAGTTCAGAGGACGATCAGGTCCTCGGGATGGATAGAAGAGAATGTGCGTGTGCCTCTTTCCTTCTACCGACCCTCGTTTCTGACGCTCCGTCTAGGGTACCGCCAGCAAAACGCGACCAGCACCAACTCAACTTTGCGGACGTACTCAGACCGTCCCACGACGTTGTAGCCCACTCCTGTCGCGATAGCAATGCCATAGCGCGAAATTAACGCAGCACACAACACGATAGATGTTCATACAGTCTCGCGGCCATACGCCCTACGATATCGCGCCTTCTTCCGAAACTACAATAGTCACTCGCCATGCCCCCCGTTCTGCCCGGAATGGCCTGGCGCGACGGCGGTTTGTGCCCCACGCGCCGTGTTGGCGCAACCAGCCTCCCGCCCGCGACCGACCCCTGGATAAGGAGTTGGGGCTTAGCAGCGGCTAACGGTGCCTGTGTCTCCCAGCTCAGAACAAAGTCGACGTGCTCGTTCAGGGCCTAACTACCCGTCTCGAGCGCCCTGCCGCACACCGGGCCCTCGAGTGTCGCCACAGGCGTGTCTTCGTCATCCTTTTCTGGGGGAGCCGTGGCGTTCTGGGGGAGCCGTGGCGAGGTGGAGGTTGACGATGGTGGCTTCCGGCACGATGCGGGTTTGCTCGCGCTGAGTTTGGGCGTCTTCTATAGGGTCTCCGGCCCTGGGCGGGGCGGCGGCTCGTCGGCGAGGGTACGCTTGTGCTCGTTGGTGGCATCCACGTCGTCGCGCGGCGTCCTCGTCCAAGGAGTCGAGCATCGAAGCCATCATGGGAGAGCAAGAGGAGGGGTCATAGGCCTCTTCATGCGAAGGGAACGCGGCAGAGGGGCTGTCGGGTGTGGATGCAGCGTTGAAAAACTATGCGGGGTGTTTAGGGACGATGTGACGATGAGAGGGCAGGAGAAGACATACATGCTTAATATCACGGGCTTTTGACTCGGCTTCGACTTCGGCTTTGAGTTCATTGAGTTTAATGATCTAGAGGCCTAATAGCCGAAGCCCCAGCGGCAGCTCGGGTTTGAGGAGTTTCTTCCCGATTCGAGGAAGCAACGAGCGATTTCACACAATTACCAGTAGAGATACGAACCGTGAAGAGGGCTTCTTGTCTAGATGAGACCCACAATTAAGGTAACTTCGCGTGCCCGTGGGGGCAAAACTCGTCCCGTGTTCGCGGAGCCTGGGTTGCGTGCTACGGGCTCGGGCAGGGTTGTTCCGCGCGAACGAGGCGGGGAAGGGCGGGGAAGGTGGCACAGCTGTTGAGGAGGGAGATGCTGCAGTCATTCTTGGAGGACGATGTGCGCGCTGCCTACGAACCAGGCTAGAGGGAAAGAAAGGTACAACCGCATGACGCTCCGTACTGGCATGAGCACAGAGGAATGAGAGTAAGGGCAACGTACCGTCCTCTTCCCGAAGGACCCACCGCTTGCCCTCCTTGTCGTCTCGCATGCTCTTCCAACTTGCGGCATATGTGGAGGACGTGGAAGATGAAACCTGAGCGTCGGGGACCGGGGTGTGCAAAGCGGTCGGACATGCTAAGAATACGCTGGGAAAGGCCCACAGGAGGATGTGCCCGCTATCTATCTCAGGAGCAACAGAGACCTGCAAGGTCGCTTGTTGAACCTGGCCCTCAATAAATTCAGTCTAGGTCTCGCGGTGCCGTTAGCCAAGAGACGAGCCGGTATCGGGAGACCGGGGTACCCTCACATGAAAGGTGGCTGAGGGCAAAGCGCTTACTGTGCGCCTGCAAACAGAAAGCAGAATCGAAAAATCATCCTGTGCGAATTCGAACTCGCAAACTGTTATACAATTAGCTGCGCTATACCAGCCAAGCTGTTACATCCTATTTTCGGGGGAAAGTAGCAGCAATATATCTCCACTTCTCCCATCCTTCCCCGAGGTCATAGGGCGCCTTCTTCCCTGTGCCTGTAAGTACCGGTCCCCGGCACCCGCATACCGGGGCCACCTCTTCCGGCCCGAGATACCGGCCCCCTCATCTAGACACCTTCATTGTGCGAACGCGAGCGAGTGCCTAGTCTCGTGCCAAGACTCTCAAGCAGAGGAGTTTGTGCCAAACCTAAGCGAATGATCACCTTCGCCCAACGGCGCGGAGCACGTGCGCACTGGCAGGGAAGATCTACGCAGGCACCGACACCGGCGCATAGTTGTCTGGGTAGGCAGAAGAGGTGATGTTGTATCCCTATATTGCTACATTTCTTCCCACATAGAAGAAGCGATGGCTCAGTTAGATACCGGCTCGTCTCTTGACCCACGGTATCGCGAGACCGAGACTGAATCCCCTCGCATGATGAGCCTCGCGAAATAAGCGTGTGCGGGATATGTGCCACAACGGTAGCACCGCTGTCAATAATGACGCCGGCGATGGTAGTTCTATGGTCGCTTATCTACTTCGTAGCGCTATGGACTACGATGTCGGCACCATACTGAATGGGCCCTATAAGATAGGCTTTCATTTCCAAATATGAGACCACAATGTGCAGGAGTGAGTGTGGCAATGGTGAGGATTCAGGAAACGTACCGCCCATACCAAAAGGGTCGTCCACAGTGAGAGGGATTCCATGATCATGAGCAACCTATGTAGAAGCGTTGCGTTCATCTCCGAAGACTGTTGGACAACTGTTCTATCATGGTTCCTCACCTTGGCTAATTCTAGGAAGGGGGTAATGTTGTACTTTGGGTTTCCGATGCTTTCCACGTACATAGCCTTGGTCTTGTCATCGATCGCGGCTGCAAACACGGCTGGATCTAAGCCCTCCACGAACATGGTCCCGATGTCGAATCGTTTGAGGAATACTGCCCACGTGATGAGCTATACTATTTCATTGAGACTCGTCAGCCTGAGACGGGCAGCGATTACCTTTGAATTGGTTATATGTCTATTGAGCCGTCGGAGAAGATCCGTTCAAATGATTGTTCGATCAGGGGTCTCAGGTATAGAGACTCACGCCCTCGTCCAGACACTAAATACGATCTATATCCAGTGTCGACTACGGTTAACCGGTGAGCTACGAGGAGGAACAGACGGCAGACACTCACGTAGACGCCATGGTATTAGCGATTGTGGTGATCGCTATAAACTGAGCCGACCGACCGCTGGATACAGTGACAGCTGTAGCGCCACCTTCTAGCGCTGCTATACGCTTTTCGAAGACATCCTGAGCCGCGAGTAGATGTCTCCCAGTGCCCTAGAGACGCAGGCCGTCATGAAGCTACTGTTAGGGGCGAGGAAGATGAAGCAAGGGAGTGAATCATGGACACATCTCAGTCCGAATAGATCAGCACCGTTCCGTGATTGACTCAATGACTCGGAGTGGAGTCAAATGATGCAGCGGGACGAGCGCGCACTGAACAGTCATAGGGGAGGTGGACGCACCTGGGGAGTCGTTGAAAACGAAACTGGTGTTAGCATAGATAGGATACGCTATCACCAACGTGTGGCGGAATAACTATTTCAGGTAGAGAGTAGCATTAGTAGCCGCAGATGTACATATGGAGGCGCGAGTGCCACCAGCAGAAGCGCAGGCAATGCTAAGAATACATCGGGATTGAGATGACCAACGGCCTCGAGCCAAGACATCCTAGCATACCCTTCCCACTCTACACTGGCAGTAAAGGTCGATAAGACATCAACTAGTTAGGGGCTGCTCGCGCTTGAGCTGTTTGATGACATGTTTGGCGAGTTTCTCTTGCCCCTGCGCGAGACTTGGGAACGTCATCGGTAGCTCGTAGTTCTTCAGCTCAGGGTAAGGCGTTTACTGTGCGTCTGCGAACGGAAAACAAAACACTGGCAGGGTCAATTCGAACCCCCGACCTTTTGCTTCGCTTGCTACGCGGGTTCGGATTATCGGATGTCTTTTCAATTTTGCTTCCTTTTGCAGACGCCTAATTAGTGCCTTACCGTCAGCCACCTTTCACATGAGGGTATTCCGGCCTCCCGATACCGGCTCGTCTCTCGACCAATGGTATCTCGAGACCGGGACTGAATCCCCTCCAGTATGGCGAGGCTCCATGGCCATAGAGTGTTGGGGTATTGGTGTCGATGGGGGTACCGGAGAAGGGGTTCGTGAACGCTGCGCTAAACGACCTTCGATGTTACAATAGCGGGAAGGAGATGAACGGTGTTATGTGAATGGGGGCCTTGTATATAGTGTCGGCTCACCTGTGACTATCTGTTACAACTTGAACTCAACTACGAATTAGAGGGAACATCTAGATGGATTGGGTGCGGAAAGCGTATCTTTCATACGAATGTGTGACGGCGCGGGCATTTCGAAGCTGGGGTGGAGCATGGATACCTGAGACCGAGTCAGAGACAGGGTATGGGGGTTCGATAAGGCCACGCGTCGGCTACTCATGAATTTTGCTTGGCGCAAGCTAAGTTAAGGTTTGATCGCCGGGCTAGTGCTCATGTCCATTATGTAGGAAACCATGCATCGTTAGCCTGCCCACGAATTTCCGGAGTATGACAAGACACACTGCCAACAAAGTATCCTTAGACAGCTTCACCCGTTCAGCATAACGAAGGGATCAATGGAAGAATACCACTGCCACTAACCTGCCCAACTCTGAAGACGCTACGAAACCTTCGAAAGGTCTTCGTACTACGAAATCCTGAGTACCAATCCACTTTATGTTTGCCTAGGGACCGTTGGCAACAAAGACGGGTAGTATCGAATTCGACTAATACCGCAGACCGCAGCTGAACGCCGCCGTTGCTTGTTATTACCATATACACATGGTGGGATTGACTCGGTCCGGTAGCTCCATGTTTCTGCACATAATGTCGTGGCCGTAAACCGCTAGGGTTTACCTCCGATATCACTATCATGCACTCACGCACATTTCGCCGAACGGCTTGAAGGAAAGCTGCCCTGTGACATCGTTGAAGATATCTGCATGGGGAATAACCCGAGGATATGTGCGGGCGGTTCCGGCGGTGGCTCTGTTTGGCACGAGAATCAAGTAAAGTAGAGGCTTGGGAAACATAGCGATATCTGGAGAGTGTACTGCAAAACCAGAGCAGGGCTAAGTGAGCAAGCTAGTGAGACAGAAATGGTGACCGGAGTCGTTGAAATGACGCTAAGTGAAGCGAGGATTGAACGTCGAGGCTGAGCGGTGGTGGCTGAGATATTATCGATGCCTGTAGGGCTAGTTATCCTACTGACGGCGGGGACGATGGAATCAGGGCATAGCATGGCAACAACGAAAAGGTATCCGTCAACATACAGCCTATTACATGATTTCATGCAGCGTCGTGTCCTCGCCAAACTCCCCTGCAGAAGGCACCTCCGGCACGCTCGTTAGACGCGACAATCCCTCCGCTACCGAGCACGCACTCCGCGCAGGGCTTGTATGACCCAAGCTCGGCGCGGAGACCGTCATTATCCGCGAGGGCGGCGTCGCGGTCTCGGTAGACGCGAGCAGCTTCTACCGCGCATTCCTGGCTGTCAGCTAGCATTCCTAACCAGACTAACACCAGCGTACCTGATTCCGTGCCGAATACAGTCGACATACCGGACACGCTGCGCGGGGTTGCGATGGCGGATAATCTCAGCATTGAATGCACCTGAGCGCTTCACATCATCTCCTGCGGGCGCGTTCTTCTCGAGGAGCGCGTTCCAGCGCGGCAAGGAGCGACGCGTACGCCCCGCGATACTGTTCCGCATCCAGGAGGTCGGTACTCAACTTATGTAACACGCCGACGTTAGCTTTAAGACAGACACTCAAGAACGATAACACACCGTTCAACCTCGGGCTGCAGGAACCACTCCGACTGTCGCGCCTATCGAAGCGCGCGGCAGCGAGGCGTTCGCCCGCCCCCGCCCCCCTCTGCAGCACACCCTGCCTGGCACGCGTGACGCCTGCACGCCCATCCGTGCGGACGACATCGCGCTCCTCCTCCGCGCGAGCATTCACACGGGCGATCAACGCAACGTAACCGGAGAGGGCTCACTGCTCATCAGCCCGCACCGCTTGCGCAGCCTACATTGAGTAGGAGAGATGAGTGCGGGCGGCCTCTGCCTCTGCAGCCCTCTTGATGAGCTGCCCAAGCTGCCTGTGGGCATGAGCAGATTGATCTCCCGGGACGTATTCATGGAAGAGGAGGGAGTCCTTCTGTCGAGTCAACTTCGGGGTCATCGACATCGCGTTCTTGTGATCATATCGTTGACGGTCCTCAGACCCCCTAGTTCACTGCGAGGAACCGTGGAAGATCGTAAGCCATCGTGAAGCTCTTGCCGGAGACCGTCCGCTTCGTCTTGAACTTGGTGGAGATGCGCGGATAGGAATGCCTTCTCATTTACTTGTAGGATGAGGTTCGCTAATTCAGCAACCTGACCATCACTATAAGCTGATTTGCGCCTCAAAGGAGCGTTGAGAAGGTGTAGAGCGATAGCTTCCTGCTTGGTTTACTGATGCATGGCGAGAGAGATGGTGGAAGTCGAGACCATATTCCTGAGCTATATGAGTTAGGGCAGACCGATGTTTTTCCAGTTACTCCAGCAGTTCATCCTCCTCCGCGTCATCAGCGTGACCCTCCATCTGTTGCAGCTCATTGTGTGCTTCTTCTGCTTCTCTGCGAGTCCCATAACAGAATTACTGTCTCGCTAGCCTAGGGTTGCTTGTTGAACCGGAACTATCCGAGCCCTCATGTCGACAGGGGAAATCCGAAGAAGTCATGGACGAGGTAGATAAGGAAGGGAAGAAGGGCGAGATTACGAGAAGGGCAGCCCCCTCCACAGCTAAGAATGACGGATATGAGTCGCATCACTGACTCGGAGTCAAGGAGGCTCCCTCATTTGGCCATCTAGTCCGGTAGCCCGGGACGGGCGCTTGTCGTGAATGTCCCCTTGGGGCACGGTCATCCCTGCTCATCCCGCCTCTTTTCTAAGGTTGTTTTCCGAACCCGTCGCTCGACGAGAGGCATCGCGATACTGGTACCGGAAACCCCCTTACACGCGACACGGTCAGTGCTGGGCTCGTCCGTGCATGGAGGGTCTCGATACTAACAGCTTGTTTTCCGTACTCACCGTTCAAATTCATTGTGTATCAACAGAGGCCGGCACCCTCATCACAGGAGGCGCCTTCTGTATCCAGAGTGAAGTCTGTCTACAGTGAGAACCAGCGCGCGGAAGCATTGGAGCCATGTGCAACATCTGTGAAGGACATAGTGAAGAGAGGCTTAAGCGATGGGAAGATGCACCTAACATTTGTAGGGATTATTAGTGTATTTATGGTAATATGGCTGCTAATGGCTTGTTTCGTATGCCGGACTTTTCTCAGCAGCGTTGATCGCGTTCAATGTGCAGTCATATCTCCTCTTGCAGCCAGACAACGGAGACGACGTGGTGGTTCAACGAGCATCCCGTCGTAAGCAGCTATCATAAGCCCGCGGTCGAGTTCTAGAGAGCGTGCGGATGAGAGACGTAAACCAGGAGGTGTTAATCCACACGGCGTATAATGGCGCCACGAGTGTTGTTGTACCTGACGGCACGAATGCGGGCTGAGTTGCATTCATGAATGATCGAATGACCATAAAGCTGGTAAGTTGAGCCGATATGAATGTCAACGCAACCCGTGCTGCACGCCGCGCTCTGGTTCAACTGTGCATATGGGACATGCGCCCTACGTGCGTGTGTCGCTTCGACGTCTTCGGGGCGGGGGGTCGGCTGCGGAATCAAACCCGTGGAGTGTGAGTGAGGCCCCATGGCGCTGCTCAGTGACTGTGCACCGCATATTGCCCAGGGACGTCGATGCGAGTGTCACCTCGGGAGATCCCAAACCAGCCCTGAGCCCGCCCATCGCGAGACAATCAGTCTCAGAGGATCTGGCTCATGTACTCGGCCGAATGACGCCATACCCCGGCCAGGCCCCTTCGGCGCTATGCTCTCTCGCTGGCAAGAATTTTTACTGCCTTCTCTGACGAGCCCAGCGCTTACTGTCCTTATTGTCCCGCTTGCTCCTTCGGTATGCGACAGATGAAGAGGACGCGGAAGGTTGAGTGCGGGCGGCAAAGTGTGTGAAGCGAACGGACATACCGAAATTGCGGAACATCACTGGGTAAGACATGGGGATGGGCCCGCTGTCTCTCTAGATATGACTTGGTGACTCTGTGACTCTCGCACAATGGGCGCTTCAAGTTGTCATCTCGGCCGGGTTTTGCCGCGCCTATCCCACAGCCACCGACTCACTCGGTTTCGAGTGTTTTAGTCTAGATCTGCTGTCGCGACTCGCTACGTCTTTATTCAATCGGAGCTTTCTGGAGTATGTCGGTCGTATCTTGCAAGAACTCATATTTAACACTTGTCCGACAGTAACCCAAACATGTGGGGAGTATCAGAATATCTCAGTGCGATCACCAACCGGTGAAGTTGTGACCGTTACATTAGACGTTTTAAATGCATTATGAATCACGGCATCAACCACTAAATAGCTTAAAGCTGAACGGAGAGAGACAAGCCAGCTTGTGCTACGGGACGGAAGAGGTTTAGTAGGGTATCTAGCCTATATTCCAATTACGTCAACGCATACGAGGACAACGAGGGCATGGCGAGTATAGAGTTAGCGGCGGTATGATCATGTAGACAAACCAGGGTTCAGCGAACTAGGATGTGGTGGCGGCGGGGTCCTTTACACCGATGTGCGCCTGGATGCTGCCTTTCGACCTATGAACAATGTATAGGAGGAAGAGTTGATCTAGCTTATAGGGAAAATCATTCAAGCGGGCCTAACGGCGTGGCGAAACGTCAGCTTCCATAGCGGTGTCAGTCGCGAACATAGCACTCACTATATAACGCCGCAGCTCCCTTGCGGCATACATAGCCAGGTGGCCTTTATTTGGCTGAGTAGTTTCCCCGTGTTTCGTATGAAGCACGCTTACTTGACGCTTGTGAAGGGTTGGTGCGCCGACGAACTGGTGCAGAGCGATAAATGCTGTGCGATAGCTGTATAGGTGAACGGGCGACGCACCTGATAGAAATAGGTGATCTTCTGCGCGAACTTGGTCTGCGCAAACGGGAAAGTTGCATAGTCGGGCACGCATTCCTTGATGTGCTGTTCGACCAACATGCTGAAAGCGGGGGCTTTCTCGTAGACAACGGTGCACGACTCAAAGTCCTGAAAGCCGGAGCTGCTTGTTTCGTAAATCTTCTGTTGCAGTTCCAGCTGGAGAAGAATGATGAGAGGAACAGGGGAAAATACTTGATAAATAACTCACAAAGCCTTGTGGCACACCGACGAGTACAGGCCGAGGGGGAATTGCCACCAACTCCAGCGTGGTTGAAGTGACCGGGGAGACCTCGACGAAGCTACAGGGAAGCTTCTTAGAGTAAGGTCTTGGCATTCTATTAGCCCGACCAGTTTGCTGTGCCCTGCCCGGGCTCCTTGATTGCTGGCTGAGGGAGGCTTCTTGCTCACCACGGTAGGGCATTAGGCGGCTTGGGCCCTTGAGTAAAGAGGGGGGTCTCAGGATGCGCGGACTATGGGAAGTTCATTGATACTTACCTGGACAGAACTGAAAACATCATCCAACACACCTGGAAGCTGTATACTAGCACCCTCGACCGAAGAAAGTTTGTCCCCACTACCCCAAGGTGTGGTCGTGACGCCACCGGCGGGGCCCCGCTGAAGCACAACACCGCAAAATTCGTTAGATATATCATGAGGTCGGTCATATGCTGCGTTCTGGTGCGAGGTGGATGAAGACGACGGGGCTCCAGGGGTATAGAACGCGCCACTGATATTGGTGTTGAAGGGCCTGTGTCCAGTGAACAAGTGTGTCGAACTTGGAGTTATTGTACCATTGAGGGGACAATCATAACTCCCGTGACGGTTGTGGTAGCACTCGTCAACTACCTCATGAAGTAAGTGGAGGCCGCGGGCATAAGCTGTATCAAGTTGAAACGTACTAGGCATCTTACGATGTCGCGATAGCCGGAAGGATGGCGAGAATAGGGTGAAAGATGGGAAGCTTGGTTTCTAGTGTTCAGCGAGGGGAGGTTTGGGATGTAGTACTGGCCCGTCTTTATTCATCGGACGCTATAACTGACTAAATATCGACTGGATACGATCACAACATGTTTTTGAGGCGTGTGCAGGGGTCGAGTTTGTGGATAAGAGGATATCAGGAAAGGTCGCCGCGAAAGGTGCATGGTCGGGACTAATGCGTCGTGACTAGCCATCTGGAGGTTGAAATAGATTGAGACTGAGTTAGAAGGAGAGGCTAGGTCATGGTGGTTCAATAAGCCAACGCGACGGTTACCAGACAGTGACCCCGATCAAGGGAGCGCGCTCAGGCTTATGTAACGTGGGACAAGATGCATATGTTTGAAGTCCCTAATAGGCTAATACCCGGGCCCGCTCCAGATCTAGACCAGCCAACGCGCCTCGCAGACGCCTTGGTTCCCGAAAAATCACTCGCAAACACGCCCTGTGCAGAATAGAGTTTAGGAAGTCCCCAACGGCCCGGGGCCCAGGGGGACGATCTCAGAGAACTTCGGGCCCTGCTGTAGTACATATTGAGACACGAGGTCGGGGAACGGAAGTTGTACTACTAGTAGCAGCTGCGGATATGTATAAATTCTGGATGCTTGTGACGCGGCGATAGGTGGGCGAGTGCACGAAGCCTGTCGCTGACGGTGGGTGGGGCGTCGGAGGCGAGGACGTCGGAAATGAGCCTCTGCCACGACTCCGGGGGACGATCAAGGGGTCATCGGGATGCTGGGAACACTGCGGGCATGCATGCTTCTCTCTTTCTAGCACATTCATTTAATCGCTCCCCTTTAGGGTACCGTCAACACCTCAACCCTGCGGACGTAGTCAGGCGGTCCCACTACGTCGTAGCATGGCCGACTTCTATCGCAATAGCAATGTCGTAGCATGGACAGGAAAACGATAGATATCCATACAGCCTTGCGGTGCCCATGGTATTACGCCTTCTTCCGAAACCACAACAGCCCCTCGCCGTGCCTCCCATTCATCCCAAAGTGGTCCGGGCGCGAGGGAGGCTTGTGCCCTGTGCGCCGCGTCCGTGCTGTCAAACTTCGGCCCCTTCCGGACCCCTGGCTCGTAGGCTTCGTCACGGCTAGCGACGCAGTCTGCGCCTCCCGGATCGCACCCCGGCTTAAGCAGAAGTCGACGTGCTCGTTCAGGCCCTGGTTGTCCGTCTCGAGCGCCCGGCCGCACACCGGGCACTCGAGCATCGCCACAGCCACATCTTCATCGTCCTTTTCTAAGAGAGCAGTGACAGGAGCAGGTACGGGTGCGGCTGACGATGGCAGCTTCTGGCGCGAGACGGGCTTGCTCGTGCTGGGATTGGGTTGCCTCCGCGGGGACGACGGACCCGGGCGGGGTGACAACTCGTCTGCAGGGGTGCGCTCGCGCTCGCGCTCGTTGTCGGCGTCGAGGTCGTCCTGAGCAGTCAGGTCCGCGGCGGCGTCCTCGTCGAGGTAGCCGGGCATCGCGGTTGCGAAGCCGTCCTGGGAGAGAGAGGGGAGCTCGTCGTCGGCCTCTTCGTACGAGGGGAACGTCGTTGTCCGCGCTTTCTTCCGCGGGGAGGGGCTGTCGGATGTGGATGCGGCATTGAAGAACTGCGCGAGGTTTTTTTAGATGTGCCACGCTGAAAGATCAAGGGAAGAGTTGAGCTTACGCGCTTGATACCACGGGCCTTTGACTCTGCTTCGGCTTTGAGGTCCTTGAGTTTGGTCACTCGAAGGCCTATTAGCCGAAGCTTCAGCGGCAGCTCGGGTTTAAGGAGTTCCTTCCCAATCTGAGAAGCAAATGAGCAATCGGACACTGTTCCTAGGAGACGTACAAACCGCAAAGAGATCTTCTTGTCTAGATGAGACCCACGAGTTAAGCGACTTCGCTCTAGTATAAACTAAAAGGAATGTGTTAAGATATTAGGAGAAGCGGACGAGCACAAGGAAGCTCACCCTGGTATGTATCCAGCTTATACTTGAGCGTCACCGTCTTCCCCGTCCATCCGCCCTCCGTCAGGTCTTTCGAGAGCTCTGCCGCGACCTCCTCCAGCTTCCCGTATATCCTGCCCGTGTCGGAGAGTGGGTTGAAGGTGCTACGAAGCACGTGAGCGAGCGGACGTCGAACAAGCGCAGGGAAACACGCACCGCTCAGCGCCGATGCTTTTGCGCTCCTCCCGCTGCCAGGGCTCGACCACGTTGGACGCGATGCCGAGGTGCGCCTGCAATAGGAACGCGAGCCCGAATTGTTTGTCCATGAGGGACAGCACAGCCCTCTGCGCGAAGATGTCGCCGCACGTCTACGTGGGGACCGTCAGCAAGGGCGCGGCCGGCCGGCCGGACAAGCGGGGCGTACCTTGATCCCTATAGAATCTAGCAGTCGCTCGTTGACACGTCCCACGCCGGGGACCTTCCGGATGGACAGGTCGTGCATGAACGCTTTGATTGCGTGCGGCTCGAAGTCGAGCTTGAACTGCCCGTTCGGCTTGTTCTTTCGGAAGAACTCGTCAGTGAGCAGAGAGGGGGAACGGGACGTCACGCAATACCTTGTCTGAACAGATCTGCAAGATGTCAGAAGCGGCTCTGGTATCTAGGCGTATAGGAGGGACCTTACCTTGGCCAGCATCTGAGAGGATGTGAGCGGAGAGAATAAAGGTGGGGTATGAAAGCGGACTCACTCTGTTCGGCGCGATGCCTGCGCTCGCGGTGAGCTTGGTCTCTTCGCATACGATGCGCCGCATCTCTGCCACACAGTCTTCGGGGGCCATGGAGTGTTCCTCGCAATACTGGGTAATGCTTGTGGGTCGAATATAAGCATTATTAAACAACGAGAATTCAGACTCGAACGCAGCACTCACTTGATGTATCCTTCATCGCACCCGACCACCGACATGTTTGGGTCGTACCGTCGAAAGACATCCATGACCCGTCGTGACATTTCTCCATATCGTTGGTAGTGGGAAGATAAGACAATGAGGTCCGGGCACAACTTCTTCGCGACGAACGCTGTGGGGCCCGTCAGCGTATGCCGGACAAGAGATGCTGGGCGCACGTACTGGCCATCCCTGAACGGACACCAAACTTGCGCGCGTCGTAGGACGCGGTGGAAACAACGGCTCCACCGACCTGGAAGGGACCCAGAACACGTCATTGGTGCATGTTACCGCGTGATGAGTGTTTCGCGTACCGCAAATGGTTTGGAGGCTAACTCGGGCTTGTCTAGGAGCTCTACGTTGGCAAAGAATGCGTCCATGTCGACGTGAACGATGTACTGGGAAAGGTCTCGTTGCGATTCTAACTGAGATATCTGGATTGGAGGATCAGGGGAGGTTCTGGAGGGAGAGAAAGTGTACACACCAGCTTGTCGACCCCCTCTTCCACCTTCTCTGGCCTATAGTGAATACTAGGGTCCCATCGCATGCATTATGGGTGACGTACGGAGATCGACACCCTTCACTACTTCATCACGAAGCTTGAGGATGCGAGCTATCCTCTCAGTGAGATCCTTGTCTTTGCGCTTCTCATTCTGTGGCGACGAAGGCTCGGGTGAGAGAGTTCGAGAGGCAGGCTGCGCACCCATGACTAACCTCATAGAACTTGGACCCCTTGGAGACCTCAGCTATGACGCGGTTGATCTCAGTCTGGTCCTTTGCAAGTCTGTGCACCCCAGTGAGCTGTGGACGGCTGAGCCGTAGCGCACCACTCACCCCGCTTTTGTAACGGAAGGGCCGGCAAGACGTCGGACGAGACTTTCGGTATCTTGAGACGGTTGTGGTGGGTGATTCTTCGTAGACATGTTGATGGGTAATGCGTCGAACAGTCGTCGTGTGCCCGAGAGTGGACAGGAAAGGTCATGGCATAATACAGAGCTCCGTCCTGGTGGTCGTCGACAACGCGGGCGGGCTCGCTGCCAAAACTCCGCGGGGTCGGTACCGCGACGCGTGACGTAACGCGTTGAGAGTTGACTCAGAGTCACGCTCTTTCCAGCGCACTGGGCGCAGCGCCCCTCCTGCCTCTGCCCATCCTCGCTGTTGCCAGCAAGCCTTGTCATGGACGGAGACAGGTTTCATGCCGCTGTATGTTGCTCTGCTGTGCACCGGTGCATCCGTTCGATGCTTAGCGTGCGTCCACCAGGTCTACCATGTTGTGCGCCAAATCCCCCCTCAGCGTGTGACCTCCTATGGTATGTTCGGGCATGCGTTCTGTTTGCCTGTATGGCTGATTTGTCGTGACGATCAGGCCACATAGCTAAGCTGATAGGCATGCCCGCATACTCCCGCCACGTTGGCCAAGGTCCGTTCACAACAGAGAGCTCTACGATCGTTGCTGACTTTCTGGGCACTCTATATAGCTTTGAAGTTCGTCTCTCCTGATGTCAACCCGCCAATTCCTTGGCACCGTGTGATCTCATCCAGCGGCGCGATCTCATCCCGTGGCCCGGGCACGGACGGGGCGACCCGTCAGCGAGATACTCTCATCGCAGAAGGCGTCGATGTGACTACGACTAGGTCCGGGGATTTCAAGGTCGACCTCCGTACGTATGGTTGGTTCCCTGCCGTCGGGACCATAGACATCGGGCAAGATGTGGATGGCGGGGAAGGTGAAGAAGACTCGGATGACAGGGACAGTGAAGAAGGCGGTGAAGCGTCTGAGCCCTGAGATCGGCGTGTTACGACGTCACATACATCCTTGTACTTGTAAGTCTCTTGTGCTATTATAATGATTTTCATGCATGGAGCTGTGGATCCCCTTGAGCGATGTAGATGTGGTATACGACGTACGTTAAGGGCCCCTGTTTCTTGATCTTTCAACCGGGTTCGTTCAAGTCCCATGAGCCCAGCTTTGATTCGGAGCTCTGATCGCTTCTCTACACAGGGATCGAGGTCCTCCGATGAACCCGAAGACCCCGCAACCTTCACGGGCTGACAGGTCTCCCGCCAAGTCAGCCTCTGTACCGAATATGTCTGGCGGTCAGCCGGGTCTGGGGAAACCCATCCGGAAGCCACAGAGGTACTTTTCTTGCCCCTAAGGTCTGTCGCTGCAGCACACGGGGCGGATCTTGGTCTCAAGACAATTGTCTCAATCGAAAACCAAGGTAGCTGACGCATCCCGCGTGGTCTGTGAGGAGCCTTTCGCTATGCCGTAGCAGGAGCTGGTGATGGAAGCGTGAAAGGCTCAGCCACCTTGACGTATGTTGGTCCCGTGAGGCGTCCAGTCGGGAGACTCACGGCTGGAATCGCCGCAGTGCGCTGACGATCGCCCAGGTCGGCCAGCCTCCCGATCACCCCAGCGGGCTGGCTGTCAGCCACCCTGAAGCACATTGCCGCATATATCATGGCACGCCAACGAGGACCCGACCTCGCTCCTTGCCCTCGCACTTTCCCCTCCTCCGCGCAGTGCGCCACCTTTCATTCCTTTTTGCTTTCACCTTTGCTTTCTTGTCGCCATGGGAGGTTTCGCGGACAGGCTTCGGCCCACTTCATTTCCACGCCGTTATCCTAAATGGATGATAGGCCGCCCATTGCTCATTGGCTCATCTGCCCTCGCCTCCTTGGGCGACGCCATGTTCGGATACAGCCAAGGTGTCATCGCCGCTCTCCAAGTCCAACCTCCGTTCATCCACCGGTTCTTCGGCCAGGAAGTCACCCTTGAGCAGATCACCAAAGGACAAACGGGAGTCGATCCCTATGTTCAGTGTAAGTCCACACACTTTGTATCCCTCGGAGAGACATTGATTTCTTCTGCAGCCATCACCGTCTCGTGCCTCAACATCACCGCGTTCATTTCTTCCCTTTGCGCGGCGTACATCTGTGATATCATGGGTCGTCGCATGGCCGTCCGCATCGGAGGACTCATCTATCTCGTCGCCGCCGTCTTCCAGATCAACGCACCGGACCTTGCTGCGCTCATCGTCGGCCGTTCCCTCCAAGGCGTCGCTGTCGGCATCCTCTCCATGACGGTTCCCATCCTCCAGTGCGAAATCGCTCCCGGTCACTCCCGCGGCATGTTCATCTCTATCGAGTACATCTTCCTCAATGCCGGCTACGCCCTCTCCGCTTGGGTTGGCTATGGATTCTTCTTCGCTCTTCCCTCTGAGATTTCTTGGCGTGGGCCTTACATCATCCAGGCTTGTCTCGCCCTACTCCTCGTTCTCTGGTCATTCGTTCTCCCAGAGACGCCGCGCTTCCTCATCAAGAACGGCTTCCACGAGGACGGCCTGCGCGTGCTTGCGGACCTGCACGCCAACGGCGACATCACCGACCCGGCCATACACGCGACGCACGCAGAGATCGCGGCGACTGTCGAGCTCGAGGCTGCCGCCGGCGAGACGTCTTGGACACAGCTCTTCAAGCAATACGGCCGGCGGACGTTCGTTGGTGTGACGTGCCAAGTCTTTGCACAGTGCAACGGCATCAACGCGATCCTCTACTTCCTTCCGGAGAACCTCACTCGCGCTGGCTTCTCGACGCAACGCTCCCTTCTATACGCAGCCGCTGCGGCACTCCTGTACTGCTCTGGGACGGTGCCGACGATGTTCGGGATCGACAGGGTAGGGCGCCGGCCATTCTTGGTCGTCGGCTCTATTGGACTTGCGGCGGCTTTGTCTATTGTCGGCGGTCTGCAGATCTGGGTTGATTCGCTTCCTGTCGGAGATTCGCGTCTCCCTGGAGCAGCGAACGGTATCTTCGCAGGTGAGCCAGTTTCATGTTCATGGTGGAACGACTTCTGAAGCGTTCATCGACTAGCTGTCTGTGTCTACCTCTGGTTCTATGGCGCGACGTAAGTGGTTTTCGCATACAGGCTACCAAATGCCTACTGAGACCAACCGTTTTCAGCTGGGGCCCTGGACCATGGCTTCTCGGTGCGGAGATCTTCCCCATGCGCGCGCGGGCCAAGGGCATGGCTCTCTCCAACATGTCAAACTGGGTCTGCAACTTCATCATCGCGTTCATCACCCCGCCCCTCTTCTCCGCCATCCACGGCGGGTACTACTTCATCCTCGTCGCATCTTGCATCATCTCGGGCATCGTCGTCTTCTTCGTCTACCCCGAGACGGCACACAAGACGCTCGAGGAGCTCAACGCCGTGTTCAAGGACAAGGTTCCCGCGGGCGAGACGGACTTCGACATTGTGGCGAGGGCGCAGTCTGCGCGCTCTGTGGCCACTGGGAACGGGTGGCTGGAGGTGCCGCCGCCAAGGAGGGACAATGCGTTCTCAGACTCGTCTTCGACCCTGCAGGCGGTCGCGGGCCCGAAGGAGGAGGGTCAGTCAGACGCTGCGTCGAAGCTCTCCGCCAATTAGGTACCTGGGTTTGTGATTCCGCCCTCATCCTTCCGGCGACAGTTAGCATTTTGGGATATTGGGGACATTTTGGCACATTTTCTACACTATATTTTTAAAATACATTGTTACATCTTCCACATATTGGTTCTACGCCCGAGAAGTCAAACGAAGGAGCGAGAGATGTGTGGGCGTCGTGTAGGTCGTGACTGACAGACCCTGTGACGTAACACACCGAAACGGCGCTCTCTCAGACGAGCACGCCCTGACTCTCGCTGCTGAAGACCGAGGTCTCATCCACACCACCACCACCCTACTACTCTACCCGCTCGCCCTTGCGCCTTCTGACCGCCATGTCGGAATACTGGGTGTCGCACAAGCGGTACTTTTGCAAGTACTGCAACATCTACATCGCGGACGACGCGCCGTCGCGGCGGCAGCACGAGGGCGGGCTGAAGCACAAGGGGAACGTAGAACGGTTCGTGCGCGGGCTGTACAAGGCGGGGGAGAAGCGCAAGCAGGACCTGGAGGAGGAGCGGCGCGAGATGGCGCGCATCGAGAAGGTGCGTCGGCGTGACGGGCTCGAGGCGGCGTGCGATGAGAGGTGGGGGCTAGGGTGGGAGCGGGCCCTTCGTTCGCTCTCATCCGTCTCTCTCGGACCTGGCTGGCACCCTCCCGCTCGCTCGTGTGTGTCGCGCAACAAACTTGTGCTAACATCTTCCTGGGTGTAGGCCGCGAACGCTGCGTACGAGCAAGACGTCGGTGCAGGCCGCGCGAAGGGGAGCGGTGCGCCCGTCGCGTCCTCCTCTTCCTCTTCCTCCACTTCGGCCGCCGCGGCGCAGAAGCCCCCACCACCCCCCAAACCGTCGAACCCGTACGCGAACTACTCGACGGCGGAGTCGCTCGGGTTCACGGACCCGGATGCGGAGCGCGAGCGTGCCGAGGCGGAGCGGCGGCGCACGGAGGGCGCGGTGGGCGCGTGGGAGGTTGTCGACGTCCCCGACGCCCCTGCCGCCTCTTCCTCCTCCGCTGATGGGCCCGGGTCAGAGGAGGGGACGGGCCAAGCGGGAGGGGAGGTGCACGCGGGGGAGAAGCGGGCGGCAGAGGCGATGGCGGCGCCCGCGATCGCGGAGGACGAGGAGAGCGGGCGCGCGTGGAAGCTGAGGCGGAAGACGGCGAACGTGGGCCTTGGGGAGCTGTACGACCCCGGGGCGCTGCCGATCAAGCTGAAGGCGAAGAAGGCGGAGCCGGAGGAGGGTGCAGGGGCCGGGATGGTGAGGTTGGGGGAGCCGGCGCCGCTGGGCGGGAGCGCGCGCCCGGCGTGGTCGGCGAGGGGGTGGAATAAGCCGGGGGAGTACTCGACGGACGGCAAGGCGGGGGTGGGGGTGGGGGACACTGGCGAGGTGAAGGCGAAGGAGGGGGAGCAGCCTAAGAGCGAGCCAGCTCTCGAGGTGCCCCCGGAGCCGGAGACGGTGAAGGAGGAAGAGGTCAAGCCGGAGCCTGTCGAGCATGCAGCCCCGCCCCCGCCTGCAGGGGGTAGTATGTTCAAGAAACGCAAAGCACCCGTTGGTGGAGGGAGTAGAGGCGGGAGGCGGATATAGGGCACTCGCTCATGAGGACCTCGAGGTGTGCCAGTACTTTGAGCGTGGTACGCTCTTAGATATATTTGTATGGTGTCTACTCAGATTGTCCACGACGCTGAGTTGTGTACATCGGGCCTTTGTAGCTGCAGGACTGCTCTTATGCCTGAATTTGCCCACTACTCAGAGTCCCCAGCAGCAAACCCCAATTTGTATAGGTGCGGTGCTGCTGAATGAGCACGCGGTGTTCGATGGTGTCGGGCACATAGCCCTTTTGTGTTTTAGGTATTAGGGAGTCTTGATATGTACGCGAGTGGTGGATACCAAACAATACAGCGAAACGACAATGCAAGGAGACATTAGTAGAACATAGACAGCGTGAAATGAGGGGTACATCTAAAGTCCAGAGTGCTAACGGCCGGGAGAGATCACTACTGTGATTGCATGTTCTCCGGTACTACATAGGGTATAAGCACTTCATATTACGTGAGAACGAAGGATACGACGTACGTGGTGGTAGCTGAGGCCGTGTGCCCTCATTGAACACCCTGGACACAAGAACACCGACACCCTCAAAGACACTAAGCAGGATACCGCACGCAACGGCCGAGGTCAGGGCACCTCGTGGTCCACCTACGGGGCGGGGTCAGTATTCCGTGGGGAGAAATGTGAAGAGGAAGGGTTCCTTGATGGGTCGAGGGGGAAGATGAGGGATAAAACACTCACTCCGTGCAGCAAGACATCCACCAGTCATAAAGCCAGAAATGATCGCATTCCACATGTCCTCCTTTTGCCGCCAGCCCTTGACAGCACAGTCGAACGTCGAGAACATGCCACCCCAGACACCGAAGTTGCCACCCGTTACGGGTGCACGAGCCTTGATGACGGAGAGTGCGCCGACCATGCGATCGCCCTACGTGGCGGGGGAGTTAGACGATAGGGATAGGGACTATGCTGCGGTACGTACTCTTGGAGAGTTCCGCGCACCCTTGATACCGTGCCAGATAGTACCGCCGACAGCACCCATAGCAAAGGCGCTACCAAAGTCGGAGAGGATAACCCATGGGCTGCACCAAAGGGAGGACACGGATACACAGTCAGTGTTGCCGAGGAGGAGTGGGATCGAAGCAGGGCTCTCACCAGGGATCGCGGGTGTGATCAGCGTGGGCCATGTCTGTTCGTCGCCGGCGTCGTGGACAATGAGCTGGTCAATGGAGAATGGGCAGGGACGGTCGTCAGCAGCCTCGTGCGCCGTGTCACCGACCCCCGCTCCGGCGCTCGGCTCGAAACTTTTGCTTTAGGGCCGGCGCATGACGTCCCACACAAACGCGTCGCACGTGATGCCGATGACGCGCCGCGGTTGTGGCTGCTGTTGAACGCTTTTTGATCGCGACCGACTCTCTCACTCCGACCGCCATCATCTCGGCACTTGTCTTCCGTCCACGATGCACACCCCCGCCTCCGTGCGCCGCCGCAGATCCCAAGTCTTCGTAGAGATCCCTCCGTCGCCCTTCCACTCCTCCACCTCCCGCTCCGAAAGCACTAGCGTGGCGGGTCACACACCTTTCAAGGCGGTGCCCGTGAACGTAGACTCCCGACCGAACGCGTCTTCAAGCTCGGCCAAGATGAAGCGGAAGGCCCCGGATGATGCGCAGAAGGTGCCAAAGGACGCGAGCGACGTCCAGCTACCCCGCCCTAAGAAGCCCAAGACCGAGAACGCCCTCAACGGTAGTGTGGTCAAGAAGAATGACAAGACGCCTAAGGAAGTCACTAAAGGGTCCCAGGATGCGGCGGGAGAAGGTGACGCCTCTAGCTCTAAAACGCCACCAAGAAACTGCCATCAATGCGCTCGGACAATGGAACCTGACAGTCAGTCTCTCTTCTGTGGTCGTGTGCGTCATCTAACCGCTAGTTGGGCTCTGTAGATCTGGTGCAGTGCACCTTCAGGCGCCCCAAAGGTCAACGGTGTGTTCACAAGTACTGCAGACCTTGCATGCGTAACAGATATGGCCGGGATATCGACGAGATCAAGAAGACTTCTCCCAATAGCTGTCCTAAGGCCGAGAGGGCAAAATACGCTGAGGGCGTGGACTACCTTTTCCAGTAAGTGGGTCTCGCATGACTCATCACTGCCTCTGTCGCTGATAGCATCTAAAGATGCCCATATTGCTCGGACGTCTGCAATTGCAGGTTCTGTATGAGGAGGAAGGGGCTGCCTGCTACAGGGTAAGCATCAGTGCACTCGCGGGCGATGAAGATCTGACCTTTTGTGCATTTAGTAACCTCAACCTCATCGCTCGCAAGGCCGCGAAAGAAGCAGCAGAAAAGGACGCTCCCCCGGAAGATGTGAGTTTAAATTTGCCACGTTGTGAGCAACTTTGACGGCTAACGTCTTGTTACAGGACCCAGTTGTTAACAAGAAGTCATCGAAAGCTGTTAAGGCACCAAATGGAAGGGTTAAGGTTTCCGTCAAAGGCTCATCTTCCAAGGGGAAGCCGCACATACTTGTTCCCGCTCCACCATACAAGAATGGCAGTGCCAAGGCTGGCCCTTCCAAGAAGCCACGGGTATCCAAGCCAGAACCAGCCCCTGTCGTCAAGCCCCTTCCTGAACCCCTATGGACTGCTCTCTCCACGACTTTGACGTTCGACGGCGCCCTGGAAAGGATCAACATCCGGGAATTCCTCCTTCGTTTTGCCCACCTCTGCGACGTCGCTAAGACTCACCTTGAGGAGCTTGAGGAGCTTGCGACGACGAACCCATATCTCACCGTATCCGACGATGCAAGCGACGACTCAAATGCCGATCAGACCGACCTCGTGGGCTGGGTCAGCGAGAATGCCTTGAAGGCGATCCTCGTCGGCCTCCTCACCGTTCTTTCCAAAGATGAAGCCTTCCAAGAAGACGACGCACCCTCCCCCGCTTTTGTTCAAGCCATCCAGCAGGTCCGCGCAAGCGGCGTCAACCTGAACAAGATGTGGGCTGCCCTCGATACCCTCCGTACGGATTCGGCAGTCGCCATTCCCGATCCCCTTCCCCCGCCTGCCGGCGCTCGGCTGCGCAGCACTAGGCTCTCCTCTTCCTTCGAGGGCGCTACTACTGTTGCCTGTACAGCACAACTCGTCCCCGTCGTTGCGGCGCTGTGCCAGGCCGTCCTGTTTACGGAAGTAATCCGGGATGACTTTGAGCGCGCCGCCGTACAGGAGAAGGAACTAGCGCAAGCCGCGCGCGAGCTGAAGGCGCGGGAGAACACACGCTGGAAGAACCTCAAAGCGGCCGAGCTCGACGCGTCACTCAAGAGCAAGTCGAAGGGAAAGGGCAAGGAGAAGGCGGTTGCTGCGGATAAACCCGGAGGCAAGCGCGGCTACAAGCTCACTAAGGAGCATCAGGCGAACGTCGACGCGGCCCGGCCCGTGCACGAGGCGAAGCTCGCAGCACTCGAGCACGCGCACGCGCTTGCTGGGGCGGAGTGCGTCCCGCGCTTTGCCCCGCTCGGGCGCGATGCCGACGGTCGCGTGTACTTCGCGGTCACCCCTGGTGTCGTGGAGCGCGAGGCCGCGCTGGACCTACTCGAGGGCGGGCAGGGCACGGTTAGGTTCGGGCGAAGGCGCGGGGTCGTGGATGAGGACGAGAGGAAGACTATGCGGCACTGGTCGTGGTTCCTCGCTATCTGGGGGCGCAAGCCGGAGGGTGCGGCAGTTGCGAAGGTTGAAGATGACGACGAAACTGAGGACGAGGATGATGAGGAAGACGAGGAGCGTTGGTGGGGTTTCTGGGATCCTACGGAGGTTGCGAAGCTTGCGGAATGGCACGCTGTCAAGCACGGTTTCGACCTCAATGCTAAGCGCGTCCTCAAGGCCGATGCTGAGGCCGTCGTCGTCGATGGCGGTGACGCCAATCTAGTCCCCGCCCCCGTCAAGAAAGGCCGCGGCCGCCCGTCGAACGTCAGTTCTGCCAGTAGCTCGCGCGCGCGCACCGTCGACAGCTCGGACGAGGAGGACGATGACCACGGAGACGGAGACACGGACGAAGAGGGCGACATGCAGATGCGCGTGAACGAGCGCGGCGAGCCGATGCCCACGCGCCGCGACCTGCGGAAGCTTGCTCGTGGCCTTAAAGACTATGGGGAGCTACTTGAGTGGCGGATCAAGCGCGCTACCAAGGAGGTTCAGGGAGGGGAGAAATCTGCACCCTCAGACAAGGGGAAGGGGGTCGACAAGGCGCAGGCTATCGCCCCAGCGACCTTTTATGGTTGATGCCCATGTCACTTGCGTTTATTCCACTGTTCTTTCTTAGACCTTTTTTCATCTTGACCCTTATCTTTCTTCTTCCTTGACCATTGTTGGCGTTTCAGTGATTACAAGTAATGTATCGCTAATCGCATATACCTGTTACATTATGACGCCTTCCCCACGTCCGCCTCCTGCCTGCGACTAGAGTACAGCGCATGCGAACCTTAGTGTTACATTATATTACATATGGTATATACAGTTGGTGCTCCAGTCAGCCACTTGAAACCGTACATTGTCGGGCAATAAGAGAGGCGAGCTCGTCCACATTAATTGGACGCTCGACACACTTGTCGAGACGCTGTGCGAGAATAGTGGCCAGCACATGTTTGCACTGTATGGAGCATGGTAAACACAACATCTAGAGTCCATATGCAGACTCGGTACGTACCATAATCTGCGTCTCGGATAGTAGGACGGTGTACGCATATGCGGGGCAAGTGCAGTAAGCCAGATTGCGCCCTCCAGCAGAAGGAAGGCTGGGAAAGACCGTGTAGGTAGCAGTGGACCCGAGAACTTCGTACTCGGGCCGACCCCATGGCGTGTTGTATACAATCACTAGAAGGGAGACATTTCAGTACTCATGTGAGGACGGAAGTGTGCGTGGTAATTACCACTGTCTCGATCTATCAAATCTAGGGCCCCAAGAAGGAGGGTCTCAGAAAAGAAGAACCGAAGCTTCTGTAGGGAGTCTTCAACTTTGATGGAGTCGTGTGCGTCAGTTCATATGCGGATGCTATCGGAATTCGCTGGAAATCTACTACTTACATGTTGCTTCACTGAAGTTGTCGAGGACTTGCTGTAAAATCTCATGGAGTTCTGAGGAGGCCATCATGGGGTAGTCGATTGGTAGACTAAAGCTTCATTTCTCGTATTGATGTTTAAAATAATCCCAGGAGATGGGGGAAAGGAGATTCTGGAGGGCGGATTAGAGGATGGTGGTCGATCAAGTTCAACCTGGGTCGAATGGCCAAATAAGGAGCGCTCAACACAGGCGCGCGACATATGGCATAGCCACTGAGGAGACGCTGCAGTTTGAGGCCCCCGCTTAAACTTGGACCACGACCTTCAAAACAAAGTCAAAGCGGGTAGCATGTTGACAGAATATCTTTTCGTCTTTGCACAGGTACACGAAGAGTTCCGAATCCCGGAACTTCGTTCTATTGCCGAATTGCACGGGTTCGAAATCAAATTTTCGGAAGATGCAGATACATCGCGACCTTTCATGATCCTGGAGCTTGAAGACGAAGAGCACGCACTTCTGCTTTCTCGAAGATGTATCTTGATAAGGTAGTTTCTAGGGAAAGAGGGCACAGGGGGAAATATTAACTACGAAAACTAGATACGTCTGCGAGTTCTATGCTCGCGGCAAAAGCTACGATCAAATCCATGAGCGGAACCATCTGCGAAGACACCAGTGGGAGAAATACCACCACAATACCTCTTTCAAGTTTCTAGTCACAGCATTTAATCACACGATTCCCCAGTGGCGTCAGACAAATGTTGTCGAGAGCTTCTCCTACATGGATTTTCAAGGGCCGATCAACATGAAGAACCCAGACATCACTTTGACAGTCTTCGAAGAATGTGAGTGGTAACTTTCCTTATCTCTGCGAGGATCTATGACACCTCATTATATTCACGCAGACCCTGATAAACATGGTACAACTCGCCCTAAAACCGAAGGGGACGGTAATTTCGACGAGGTTTGGTTCGGAAGGTTGGTACGTCATGCAAGAGCTTGGAGGTAAATCCGGCTTGAACCTCATACACCATATTATAGATCGAAGTAGGCACCGCTCGTCCACTTGCTAAAACCTATGACGTCAAGAAACGCGCCTACTATGGCAACACGAGTATGGAAGCCGAGATGTCGCTACTCATGGCAAACCAAACCCTTGTAAAAATATTTTTATTTCTACTTGAGTGCTATCTGTTCTGAGTTTACGTCAAGGCGTCACCAGGAAAGCTCATTTACGATCCCTTCATCGGAACCGGGAGCACGGCTTACGCGAGTCTGGTCACAATGGACGCTACTATATACTCTGACCCCGTCTCACTCTTCAGACCACCGCCCACTTTGGCGCCTTTGTCTTTGGCTCGGATATTGATGGCCGGCAGATGAGAGGAAAAGGTCTGTCTATCTTACGACCATACTCCCTTCGCGCTTCTAAAAATATGCCCTACAAGTCAAACCGCCAGGAATCATCCGGGCGGCTCAACAGTACGGCTTCGCCAACCGCATTTTGGACCTATGCGCATTCGATGTAACGCAGAATCCGTGGAGATGCGGAGAGTTGTTCGATGCTATCGTGACTGATCCACCATGTGAGTAGCAGGTACTGTTATCAACTACCAAGATTTACACCCGCTGATATCCCGGTTTACAGACGGCGTGCGAGCCGGTGCAAAACGAATCGGGAGAAAGGAAAATCGCCCACCGCGTGAAGGTCCCCCGCCTGTACACATCGAACGCCCGTCCGTACATCGCAGCTCCGTTCCCCTCCCTGCACTTACGCGTGTCTTAATCCCCATTTCGCAGAGGTGATCAGCCGTACATCCCGCCGATGAGGCCGTACGATCTCTCCGACCTCGCGCGCGACCTCGTCCTTCTGGCAAGATATATGCTCCGCCCGCGTGGGCGGCTCGTCTTTTTCCTACCCACCGTCACGGATGAGTACGAGGAGCTCGACGTACAGACCATGCTCTGCGATGGCATGGAGCTCGTCGCGAACTCGCTCCAGAACTTCGGCTCGTGGGGTCGCCGGGTAAGTCGCGTTCCCATGCCCATTGGAGTGGCGATTATGAGTGGCGATAAGCAGCTGATTTACTGCTATGGATGTAGTTGATCACGATTCGGAAAACAACGGACCAGAAATTCCCGCCTCCGACGTTTGATCCTGCACATGCGGTGACGGAAAACCCTGATGTAGACACGCACGTCCCGGCGCACAAGGACTTCCGCTCAAAGTACTTCCAGGGGTTCAAGAAAGGCGACGTTGACGAGGGAGAAGCTACCATAGAGGAGGAATAGAGCGTTGCGGAAGAGTATAGCAAGAAGGGGTATAACAACATGTATGTATCAATAAGCGACGATTTGAGAGCACGAGGAGCATTATAACGACGATAGCGAAACAGGGGGATCGTCATCATGGACAATGAAGTAGCGTAGCAAAGCGCGGGGATGGGCTTATGGGAACGGTCAGTGTATACAAATGTCTGCGATCAATGACCTTGGTTAGCTGGGCCTATGTAGCGAGCGGTCGCAGCGATGCGGAAGTTGCACGGGAGGACGGTGTGCCTGAGATACATATGTGCGCTCAGCCACTGGAGGTATAGGATAGGGGGACAAGAATCTTACTCGTAGTAGTCTTGGATCCCAGCACCATCCATGATTAAGACATCTCCCTGTAAGGTTAGCGGTGCTCAGCCCTTCTGTAGTGGTGACTCTGGCCAAGGGAGAACTCACATGCTTGAGATAAAGCGACAGCACGTTGTTCGTCGCCTTGGTGCCTTTGTCGTCTCGGTATTTTCTCAAAAGCCTGAAATGCATGTACGCCGGGGCACCCAGTGACAGCGAAGCGACTCGCGGGCCAAGCCCAACCTCCGAATCGCTGTGGAACTGCGTAGGGCCTTCAGTGCGCTGACATGCGAAGTACCATATACGACATACCGACATCTTTTGCTGCTCCATGTATCCGGCGCTCAGCACTTCGTTGAACCCCTCGCCTACAGACAGGTCGACGGCCTTCATTCGCGATTGAATCAAAGCACGCGCTTCCACGACGGCTGACGGCGCGGCATCGAAAGGTACGGTGTTGCCTGTTCCTCCGATGTACTGGTCAAACATCAAATTTAGCACAAGACGACAAAAGGGTTGGTATTAGGCACGCTCTAACCTTGTACGGTTCACCAGCTGGCAAATGATGCGTTAGACCAGCAATGAGTATCTTCAAATAAAAAGTACGTACTGTTGTGAGAGAAGTAGTTCGTGAGGAATTCGCCCCGGCATTGGTGCTACGAGGCCTGCGTGAGCGTGGGTCGGCTATCGAAGCAATGGATGAACTCGTACATTTCCCAAGGGCCACCTGCGGAACTCCAATGTTCCGGATTGTGCTTGTTCTTGGTACTTGTCGAAGATTTTATTTGCCGTACCATTGATCAAGGTACTACCCATGATCAAGTAGATGTTCCCCCTGTTTCATATTGGCAAAAATTAATTGCCTTGTATTCGAGTGGTTCGAGAGACACTGACCTATCATACGGGAGGGTATAGCGGTGGTAAGAAACTCTCTTTCCGTCGCATTGACCGTACATCAGGGCCGAGGGAATGATACCTATGTACCGCATACAGTGAGTGAATAGTAGTCGAGGACTAGTAGCCGTCTGCGGCGTACCAGAATTTTTCCCGAGTAAATGGTGCATGTACGTCGGAGGGGCTGGGATCTTCCAGAACTCTTTGGGTGACCGAAACTTCCCATGGACTTCCACAATGGCCTGCGGGGGGGAGGATCAGCTTTCATGTCGCCACAGCCGTCAACGTCAGTAGCAGCACCTTGCAGTTCTGACATTCCCAGTGTTTCCATGTGAACCTGCGCAGGGTCTTGATTACAGCGAAGAGGCTTAGGGAGAACGAACCGAACGTACCTGCACGATAGCCGTCCGCACTGCTTGCAGTGCCAGCCCTTCGCAAACCGACGGCTCGTGATTATACCGTCGTCAGGGTCGGTGGATGGAGGAGAGGGTGCGATGTCCTCCAGGTTGTCGTGTGCGCACGGAACGGAAGCATTTACGAACGCGTCGACGTATGTAAGTTCTTCTGGGGCAGGGCTGCCGTCGGGCAGACACCAGAAAGCAGAACAGGTCGGCTGTAGGCACATCCACCCCTGCTCATACACCAAGGGAGAGACCTTAGAGCAAACTTTGCAGGGATGGTCTTGAACAGTGTCCGTACTGGTGCTAGAGGGTTCCTCAGAGTGGAATTCAGTCTAGATGATGACCACCACTCACTCGGAAGGACGATTAGGGGTGTTACCATCTGGGGAGGGTGCCTCTTCCTGAATCCACCAGGGAGAGGGCTGCTTATCACACCATTTGAATGCAAACTTCCACCGAACCACGTAATTGCCGTTGCTCTCCAGCTGGCGTTCGGCTAACGCCTCGACGGTCAGCCACATATAAGCTGAATGTCAATCGCGTCCACTCACCCCATGCGCGCGCGATGTGATAGAAACCGAGGACAACATACGTGCAGTCTGGCTTCGCAGAGAGATCGTACGGGAACGGCGCATAGCGATCGTCGATGATGAGAACAAGAGGAAGCTGCATCCGGTACGTGTTGAGCAGAGCCCTCACAGACTTGTCGTCCGCTGACTGGTCCGAGGCTTCATGCAGGGTGGCTTGGCCTTGGCTATTGTGCAGACTTTCGGCCTTACCGCCTCTATAGGTTGGAGGTTTCTAAGCAAAGGCATTCTGAGACTCGATCACCACCCACGTACCCATGCGAAATGATGAGGCGACCATCGCGAGCGAAAAGATCTCGACTGTGTGGGCTATGAGCATCCTGATATATAGGCGGAAGGCCTAGTAACCCTTTACCTTGCAGAAAAGGCACTGAGCAGGTATCCTTTAACGATGTCGTTGTTGAAGTAGACACCAGACTGATAGGACCGGAACCAGTCGAACGACTCGCACACCTCCTGTCTCGACTGAACGCCTGATTGAGCTGCTATCAAGGCATCAACAGACTGCAAAACACGCACCTTCGCCCAGATGACCGGCTGCGCGGTCAGAGGCGGCTTCGGCTTGGTGACCTTTGGGACCGGCTTTGGGACCGGCTTGGGCACCGTAGAGAGCGGCGTCGAAGCGGAGGAGCGGAGAGTCCCCCTCAGTGGTACAGCCGACAGCGCTCTTCCCGGCACAGGAGCGGATATGGAGTGCGATCCTTGCACCTGTGCATGTGGAGGCGCGCTCTGGGCCAGAGAAACGTCCTCTTCGTCGTCCGAGTCCGGAGGCTCGTCCTGCGCCGCCGGGTCATTCACCCACGCCTCCACCTGGGGCACGACATTCCTGAGGATCTCCAGCGCCTCCGCCGCTATGTCCCCAAGCATTTCGTCCGCCTCTTCCAGGCTCGCTGGCGTGCCCAGCGTCCCTGGGGCGGGGACCGGGGCGTGTTTGCGCGGCTCGAGGCGCCTGCGCTGAGGTAGGCGAATCTTCAGCTGTCTCCCAGGTGCGGAGACGGACGAGTTGCTGCCTCGGGATGTCGCGGAGGCCTCGCGCGCATCCTCTGTCGTGGCCGGAGCTGTGGTCACGCGTCCGCGCTTGCGACCTTTGGTCGGACCCTCAGCGTAGCCCTCTGCTGTAGCGGCCGCACTCGCACGTGCGGGCGCGCCGGTCCTCTTACCGGTCTGCGACATCAGGCCCATGGCTTGCATCATGTTACTAATCGGATTCGGCCCCGTATCCCCGACCCGCGCCCTCTTTGCGGAGCGGGTGGCGGCCTCTGAGGGCTTCTTCGGTTTCTTGATGCGTCTAGAGGGCATGGCTGTCTGGGAGGCTGACGCCCCTTGTGGAGGGGCGGTCCGTTGCGGCTTCTTGATACGCCCATGCCTTGTACCTCCGTTAGCAGCGCCGCTGTGGGTCACTGAGCTCGTGAGGGAAGTTTCTGCAGCCACAGGAGGAGCAGAGACAGCCTGACGCGAGATATCCGGTTCCTGGGCACCTTCGTCGCCAAGCATAGGATCGTCTTCGGGCGAGGATGGGCGGACTTGCTTGGATTTTTTGCCACGACGCGGGGGAGCACTTGCAGACTCGGCCTCCTGGCGGTCGGCAGCAGTGAGCACCTCGGTGATGTCCTCGTCGATCCCGCGCTTTGAGCTGATCCGGCGGTGATAGACCGCCTCGTCACGCATGATCTCTGAGAGCCGCTCTGGGTGGGATGCTTCCCGGGGATGACGCTCTCGGCGAGGCTGGGCAGGGGGAGGAATGCGTTTCTTGGAGCGTCTCTTGGGTGGTTTGGGAGCAGCAGGGGCGGCAAGGTCGGCGTTGATGCTGGCATCCACGTGAGAAGAAGGCGAAGCCACAACGAGGGCCCCAGGCACCGAGGAGGCCAGCACCTGTCCCTCCTGTGAAAGAAGAGTGGTATGTGGTTAGTGAAACCACCCTCTTTGATATAGCGTTGCTAGACGTACCTCGCGAACGTCAACGGGTTGAGTGCCGGCTACCGTTCCTTCACAGCTTGTCTTTGCGCCCGAGACAGCCATCACGTCATCGTTGTTAGCGAGGACAGCCGCGTCTTTCCCTCTTTCATCTTGCCCAATTGAACTTGCCGCGGATGGAGGTGTAGGCAGAGCGATGATAGAAGTAGCTGTAGTAGAAACGTCTTGCTCCCCCGAATGAGCCTGTAGGTGGGTAGGCTGGGCGGCGACAGTGGTGGAAGAGCGCTGGATGACGTCTGCTGCAGCATCGGAGTCCCGCGCCTTGCCTCGAGGATGGCCACGGGCGGAAGCTCCATTCTGTTCGCGTTTCTTCTTGGCTGGACCAAGTGGCTTGAAGTAACCGGCGCCGCGTTTTTTGCGTTCACCATTGACATACTTGATGGCGGCGTCCTCATTTTCAGAGTAATAAATCCAATAGAAATTGACAAATATATCTATGAACTCCTCCAACCGTTCGGCGTAGACGGTAGAATGTTCGTCCTTTTCCTCGCCAGTTGAAAACGCGAGTTCTGACCATTGTAGTGCCACGGCGCGGAGCTGAAGGCGACGGTGGTGTGATGGGTGGACATTAGAAAAAAAACGTGACATCCGCAGGGAGAAACGCACATGAGGATCCTCATGAACCTTTGCTATCACACTTTTGATTCTTCGGTCCTTTGCTCCGCGGCGGCCTCCCTCGAGCTTGCGGCAATAGAATTCGTCTGCGATGGCGCTATGATCGAGCGGGGTCTTGTCGAGGTAGGACGTAAGTGGCTGCCAGGTCGTCATTGCTCTAGGGACGCTGCAGCATTGAGCCCTAAGGGCTCGGAGCCGGCGGCAGACGAGGGGTTGTGGGGGAGACGCGACGTGCAGGAACAAGGGCAAAGATGGGGTATATACGTATATCTGTGTTTGGACTCACACCACACCACGGAACAACGCGAAGATGCCCGCGGGAATAGTTGTACAAGATTCCGTTACCGGACACACGACCCTGGCACAAGGTTTCCGCCTGCGAAACCGCGGCCGCAGCCGCGTCGGCCGTATGCGGTTTTAGCGACCGGCCGGCTTCTCCCTCGACACGCTGCACAAGCTTTGGGCTTTGGGGAGCACGCAGGTGCGCAACGCGCATGCTCCAGGCGCACATCCCGCAGGAGAAGTCTATGGTACCGAAGGGACAGGAAGCGCTACGACTTTACTTGGCAAGCGCGTGCTGCAGAGCCTCGAACACATCCGCCTCAATACGAGCCTCGACCTTGTCCTCCTCCGAACCGTTACCCGCAGCAACCTTCAACGCCTCCTGGAGGTTGGCACGAACCGCCTGCAAGGTGGCCTATGAGCTGGGCCGGAAAGCACGCATGGAATACACACCTCAACGGAGAACGCATCGAGGGGAGCCGCCTCAACAGCGTTGATGGTGAGCTTGTTGTTGGGGTGGACAGTCGCGAAGCCGCCGGAGACTTGGTTGTTCGAGGAGATAAATGGGGAGCACAAGGGACTGGAGAAAGATGCACGCACCGAACCACTTTTTCGACGCGTTGCCGGCCTCGATGACCTCAACGACACCAGGGCGCAGAGGCTCAATCGTTGGCGCGTGGTTGGCGAGGATACCCATGTCACCAGTTGCCGCCGCAAGGTTCACCTGGACGACCTCGGTGGACGTGAAGATGGCCTGGGGTCTCTGGTCAAGGGTGCGCCCGGGGAGAGTTGGCTGCTGGCACGCACCTGGTGGGGGAGGACGAGGGACAGGCTGATCTTGTCCGCGGCCTCAGCGTAGCCTCGCCGGCCGAGGGCGAAGTTCCTGGGTGCTCTCCGAGCAGCAGCGGTGACGAGACGAAGGGCAGACATTAGTTTTGAGAGAGACCAGGATGTGCGCGACAGCGAGCTCGACCGCTTGCACAACTCTCGGCGGGCAATGCCGGGACCGTGTTCTCACGTGATGGGAATCCCGTCGGAGCGCTCGCAAGCGCCCATTTGCTCCGGGCGCCCACTGGCGAGAACATCGGGAGCTTCCTTCCCGCTTCTATCCTGCAATGCTTCGAACGTTTCCTCGGGGTGACGTCTTCTCGGTCAGTGGGTCTACAGGAGCATCAGGTAACCATGCCCTGAAACAAGGACCGCAGAGCATAAATAATTGGCCTCGTCAGACGACTCTTTCACAAAGGGTCTGTGGGATTTTGAGCCGCTCCACCCCGTTTTAAAGGCGCGTTGCACACGGCATTGAATAATTTTATCATTACAATTAACATTATTGGACACGAGTAGGGTCCGGCACTGGGCTGGGAAGAGGGCGCCGGTGTACTGACTGTGTAGGAGGCAGGGCTCCCGGAAAAACGGACCCAATACGGTGGACCGGGGGCGGGCCTTGGGCACTGGGCATTCTGGGAGGGCCGCCGCTGCCCACCTAGATGTGGTTTGATTGTGAGAAATTGTTCAATTTTCCCCCAACCACGCCGCAGCTCACTTACCTTCACACCCTGTTTCTGTTTCGCATAGAACGCGAACAAGTCTGCGATGTGCGCCTCCAAGCCTTGTCGCTCCCTCTGAAGCCGGGTCACCTCTTGCGTCATTAGCATGACCTCCCGCGTGAGCTCCTTCTTGAACTCTTCGACATGAACTATTATCAACGCATGTTTTAGTGTGGGCGTGAGGACGAGAAACCCGCTAATGCGTACTTTGAACGTTAATGGCCGTCGCTTCCTTCATAGCCTCCACGAAGCGCAGCCTCTCTCCTCGTATATCGTTGGATAATTCTGGCACCCGCCGTTAACGGATATGAAAATGCCAAATATTGCCCACGCACCTGTAGCAAGCGCCCTCAACATCCTCTCCTGGTCTTGCCGCTGTTGGTCAATCATTCCAAACACAGATTCTGTGGCTGCATTACGGCCTCTCGTCAGTCGGCCCCTATAGAAGCACAAGCCGAGGTACGTACTCAACGCGCTCCGAGCCTCCGCATTGCGCCGCATGTCCTCCTGTACCGCGGCGATCAGGCCATTCACCACAGAATGCATGTCCGCGTTGCTCTGTTCTCGCTCCTTGTTCTCGACTAGAAGCCGTCGGACGTCGTGGAGTAAGCCGCTGCCGCTCCCTTTCTGATCTCCGCCATTCCCCTCTTCGTTTCCGCCTTCAGCGCCGTCTTGAGGGGCATCTTGGAGCTCAGGGATAGGGCCGAGGTCTTTGCACAGCTGCTGGACCCCGGCAGCCACGCCTTCGATCTGGCTTGTGCCGTGTTTCACGAACGCCTCGAGCCACTGTAGGGCGGCCTGTGTCAGCCGCGAGTATATGATGGTTATACGCGCGGCGCTCACGTACCCCGTTCAGCTGGTTGAGATATCGGATGCTATCCGTTTGTTGCTCCATCTGTGTCACACGCTGCTCTTCTGCGTCCTTAAGGATTGTCAGAACTTCCTCAATCTGGCCGTCCGATCAGCGCGCTGACATAGAGTTTAGGGATACGTGGAACGTACCCCTCCGGAAGCTCCTTCGCCACTTCCGGAATCTGATTCCGCGCCTGGGGCAGATTTAGCACCTGGACGTGCCTGCTTGGACAGTTCGACGAGAGCGTCCAGCTTTGTGTGGACTTCCGCCACTCCAGGCAGCTCAAGCCCCGAACCTGCGGTGCCATTGGAACCGCGTGTCCCCTCGATAGCAGCGCGGAGCCCCGAAATATTGTCGCTGATGTCTCCTTGAAGTTCTTCAAGTTTACGAAGGACGGTGGGGTCACCAGTGTCCCTGGATTCCGACAGGCGACGCAGCTCGCCGAGAACTTCGTCCACCTGGGTACGTATGCCGACGATGTTCGTGCTCTGCGTTGCCGACCGATTTTGCAGGGCCTGCACGCCGTCTTGAAGGTTCTCCAGTACGGGCTTGATGTTCTTGGTTGCACCCTCGGGAGCGTGGCTTCTCTTCGGCGGGGCAAGATTGGCCAAACGGATCTCCATCGTGGGCAGGCCCTCCACGCCCTCGTCCACAGAATATCGCGAAGCAGGCGAGAATAGCCCCCCATCTGCCATCGGAAGATCGAGAAGGCGACTCCTTCCCCCACCACCCTTCTCCAGGTTCCCAGCCTTCGGTTCCGCCCTCATCGCGAAAAGTGCCGACCCCAGCGCCGACTCCCCAACTTCCGCGGGAGCCATGTATGCGTTCAAGATCGACCCCGTCGACGCCCCCGTGCCCGTCCTGCGCATCTCACTCCCCGCACGCCGTGCCAACGGGGACGTGGGCGTTGACGGGCGCGACTCCGAGCCGGCGCGCTCGATCTGTGCGAGGCGCTGCTTCACGACAGACCGCTGGCCGAGGTTGCGGATCGACGGGCTCGGCGCGCGGCTGGGGCTGCCGGGCGTCGAGCTCGGGGACAGGAACGATGAGCGTGTCGCGGTTGGGGTCTCTGGCGGGGGTGCGGGGAGGGAGGACAGGGCACGCTCGGTGAAGGAGAGCGTGCGCTGCTCGAGAGGAGGGCGGGTGCGTGCCGGCGTGGCCGGTGTTCCCCCATGGCGGTCGTGCTCTGGCACAGGCTTGTCCTGTGGGACCGGCGGGAGGTCGCGGGCGGACATGTACGACACCCGGGTGCGGGTCGCGGCTGGCTCTTGGGCTGGCTCCTCGGTGTATCCCGGGTCTGTCGTCAGCGTCGACATACGCGTGGGCGGATCCAGGAGCATCGACCGGACGCTCTCAGACACCGGCGTGCGCGCCGCCCGCTCCTCTTGCGCGTTCAACACTGCGTCCCTGCATCTCAACATCAGCCTCTTATGCCCACACCACACCCCCCACCGAACACCCGGACGGCGCACTCACCAGATCGCGCTCACCCACGTCGCGCGCTCCGCGAGGTTCGCAGCCGCGAACCGCTCCCGTGCGCGGCCCTCGAACACGAGCTCGAACACGCGCCACTCGACGCCGCCGCCGCCGCCCGCGGGGAGCGCCGCGCGCTCGTCGGGCGCGAGGTCCGCCGGCGCGAGCGAGCGCACGTCCACGCACGCCGCGAACGGCACGAGCCGCGGCGCGGGGTTGCCCCCCGCGGTCGTCCAGCGGAGGAGGACGTGCGTCGTGTGCAGCTGCGCCGCGCACGGCATCCACACGCCCGGAAGCTCGCCGCCCCCGCCGGAGGAGGAGGAGGAGGAGGCGGGCGCGTGGCAGAGGTAGAGGAGCTCGCCGGCCTTGCCTGTGTGCGCGTCGACGGGCGAGAGGCACACCGCGCGCACGTCGTCGCCGGCTGTGGCTCTCACGTCCGCGCGCTGGGGGATCTGCAGGCGCAGGCTGAGGGCGGCCGCGCTCGCCCGGTTCGGTGGTGAGGGCGACGGCGGGTCCTCCGTGCCCGGCTCCGTGCGCTCGCGCACCTGCATCATCAGGGTCGGTGGTGGGGGCGCGGGCGGCTTGGTCTTCTTGAACACCGCGAGGAGGTTGCGGAACGACTGGCGGATCGGGGAGCGGCCCTTCCCGGGGCTTTTGTCGCGCCCCTCGCGGGACGCGCCCCCCGCTTGGTCGGGGCCATGGCCCGCGCTCCTGCTCGCCGCTCTGTGGCTGGACTGGCGCGCGGGGGGCGCGCGGGCGTCGCCCATCGCCTCGAAGCGGCCGATGAGCTCCTTCGTGGTCCCGCGCCGGCCGAGCATCGCGCCTCCGCTCCCGGCGCCGCGAGGTGGTTCTTGGGGCTGCGCGAAGTACGACTCCGGCCGGGAGGCGCGGGGGCCGCGCGCCCGGACCACAGGGACGTCGTCGAGACCTGGTTGCGCCCTCGACTTCCCATGTCGTGAGGGGTGATGCCACTCGTCTTCGGGCGTGTCGAGGGGGATTGTGGAGTCCGTTGCTGTGCTCCCCCTTGTGAGTGGTGGGGAGCGCGGGGGCGGCGACAGCAGCGACATGCGATGCGCTAGTTTGGGCGGATTCTTGCAGCGGACGCGGGGTGGGAGCGGGTATAACGCCCGCGGGCTGTGTACGCCCTGCGCAACGTGAGGCTGGCGAGGTCAGCCTCCGACTGTCCTCTCTCCTTTCCACCGGAACCTATGGGATTTGTTGAAATACGGTATGTCTTTACACTTCTTGGGTGGGGCTTGCATACGTGGGAGCAACCCTCGTAGCAAGTTTCATCGCAGCGCGGAATTTCCTCTCCGCGCTGGTGTTCCCACCTTACAGACAAGTCCACTGAAATGCCTCCTTCCTCCAGCGTCGCCTTCGCCAGGGCACCGGTGAGAGCGCTGAAGCATCTTTAGAAACTTTGCGGGGCCGGCGGCTGACTGGTCCTATGACGTCAGTCGTTCCCCCCGCCGCTTTCCAACCACTGGCATGCGGTGCACCCAGGCACCGTGTCCAAAAGGCATTGGCCCCCGCTAGCGCTGCAGCGCTATGCAGTCTCTAACGACTCGCACGTGTCGGCGAGCCTGTCCACCGTGGAACCCCCACGCGCCAGGGCCCAGCGGTACATCAACACCCCCGCACAACTTACGCTCACGTTCACATCCGCCGGACACCGACCAACGCCTCGCCCGACTTTGCCCGCGCGCCCGACAAGAAGGAGCCCGGGCCCACAAACCGTAACTCTAACTCGAGCGCGGTGGGGGGCTCCGGCAACGCACAGGTCCCCGGGCGCTGCACCGCTGCGAGGCCGTGCGCCCGAGGCACGGTCGATTTTGACTTCAAGTTCAGGGGGCGGGGCTCCATCTGCGGTGCGGTGCGCGCAGTAGCTTGAAGTGCCAAGCGCGACGTACACACGTCATCGAGGCACGCCGTCAGACGGTACATGCACGGTACACCGAGCACACACGGAACAGCGACGCGCTAGGTGTCTAGGCGCGGCGCAGCGTAGATCGTATCGCGCGTCAGGACTGACCAACGAGTAACTTTAGCTGCCGAGTTGGGCGGTGCGAATTCGTTGCGGGGTGCTCCACCCGTTAAAGCCCTATGACGGCTCTAGATGCCACAGTCGTCTATGTAGTGAGCAAAATTCGTACTATCATGGCACATGAAATACTATAGAAGTTCTGCAGCACGGATTCGACAATACCAGTTCGACTTCCTCGGTAAGCGGGCGAGAACCGCCACTGTGTGACATCTGGTATTCTGCCTCCCCAGTTCACTTCCCCCATCCGGCGCGTAGCAATACGACGTTGCAAGCAAGTTGCCCAGGTAGCGGTCACCATCCAGTGACAGCGTCGGCGCCCGGAGGCCTGCGTGGAATTCGCCTTTGAAAAGGAGCCGAAGACGGCCTACGCCAAGTCGCGTTGGGGAACGTTAGAGTGCTCGCGCCGGGGTCGCGGTTGTGGAGGAGGCGTATAGAAAGCGGCTGAGGCTCAGAAAGGATCAGTCACCGTGCCAAGCTCTGCGCGCGCCCGCTCTGCTTCCCGGCCAAACTAACACCACAAGGTCGACCTCCTCTTCGACCTCAGCCCGTCGAGTGCGGAAAGGGAAATACCATTCGCGGGTGTTCGATACAACAGCGCGCCGAGGATGCTGCAAGAGAAGCCGTCTCGATCTCCCCTAGAAACATAGTAGTGATACAGTGCAATATACACTATGATACATGTTGTGCCTTCTTCGATGCAATCCGCGCATTCGATATCACTCCTGCCCAAGCCCCCGCACCGCCGCGATCTGCCCACAGAAGCCCGTCAGCCAACGCGGGACACCGCACCCTCAGAGGAAAGAAAGGGAGGAAGGAAGGAAGGCCCGCGGAGACGCACCTCGTCGCTCGTGATCGTCCTAATCTCGCCAGGGGCCGCCGCGCGCCCGGTGACGGCGCCGACGGCGACTTCGAGCGCGCGCCCGACGGCGCCGCGCGTCGCGAGCCAGTAGCGGACCTCGTCGGGGACGACCTCGATGAGCGCGACGCGCGGGTCGTGCTGGTCGCCCTTGTGCACGCCGTCGCCGAGGTCGCCGAACCACGCTGCCGTCCTGCATGGGTGTGTGTGCGCGCGCGTCAGTTGGTTTCTATGGGCACGGCGGGCGGGCGGCGAGGGAGGGGAGAAGGGAAGCGGGGGTGAAAGGGAAGTGCGGGGAGGAAAGCGACGAACGGGAAAGGGGAAGGGAAGATAGAGAATGGGGAAGGGAGAAGAGAGGGACGCACGTGGCGCTCCAGTGCTTCGCAATCTGGTCCTTATCCTGCGAGACCTTCGCGGTGCCGGCAAACGAGGCCCAGTTCGTGCTTTTCTCGTCGTAAAATGAGACATTGACGTGCGCGTCGTTCTCGAGCTCGTCGAACTTGTGCGATGCGCGGTTCGCGATGAACACGAGTGAAAGCTGTGTTTGGGACACCGCTGTGCGCAGCACGCCGCGTGAGCGTGAGCGTAGCCCGGAGAGCAGACAAGGAAGGAGGGGGGCTTACGGCCTGCGGGGGCCATCGCGCGGGAGTGGAAGGCGCCACTTGGGGAACGGGTGGTGAGCATGCCCGTTTTGACCGCATTGATGATCGCGTGGAGGCCCTCGATCTTCTCTTGTGGGGAGAGCTTGCTGCTCTCCGCCTCCGCCTTGGCCGTGTACGGGTCGAGTTCTTTGTTCGTGGACATGGTGATACTGTTGAGTGATGGGTGGAGAAGAGGTGAGACGCCACCCTCGGAGGTGTGTATATATGCATATATGCGCTGGGAGATCTTGGAGGGGGTCTTGGAGAGCTCTGACGGAGGCTGTGACATCATGGCACGATTGCTCCCTCGGCGTCCTGTGGATCGGCCCAGAGCGAGGTGCCATCTGAGCTGGTGACAGCCCCGTGGTGTACTCGTCGATCCACACCCCAATGTGCGGCGGAGAACATAGGGGTAGACCGAACCCACACTGGGCGAGGCGGTGGTTACGTTACGACGTGGATGAACAGTCGAACGGTTCTAGAGCGGGCCCCAGCGACACAGGGACAGCATGCTGAGTATAAATCAAGTCAAGGCAGTCGAGCCCCGTGATAGAAGTAGTTAGAAAATCAAGCAGCGCAGTTAGAGCAGTGGCGCGTATATGCATGTCTGCGTGCATCAGCAGAATTTTGACGTCATAAATGGCCCTCACGACCACAGACCCCGTCTCATTCCTACTACTTCCTGCTCGAGAGCCGGGAATTAGTAGGAATTAGGAGGCATTAGTAGTCGCAATTAAGCGGCCTCAACGCGCACGAAAGCCAAGACGGAGGTTGTAAAGTGAGCACCCTCCCGATGACTCAGTCACGAATCTTGGGGCTGTGCGGAAGCTATTTGCGGGAGAACGGACGCGGGCGTGTGCGTAGCCAGCCACAGTATCATAAGATGGATGGGTTGCACTGTGGACGGGCGGGGATTGCAGCCGGGCGAGCAACGAGGGCACCGTCGAGGTGGGGCTAACCGACGGAACGCCATTAGGAGGCGGGCAAAGGTGGCGCGGGTGAAGACGAGGTGAAGGCGAAGTGAAGGCGCCACCTCACGGCAACCACGGAAACAGCCGGGGGGAGGGCATGGCCGCGTTCGGAAGGTCGCTGGCCCCGGGCGCCCATGCGCGTTGTTTGGTTGGGGCCAGGTTGGCAACGGGCGTCAAGGGGCCGCAGAACATGGGCGGCAAGGGGCAGTTGCCCGTTCGACTCGCTTGTTCGGAGTTTGTTCCCGTCCATATATCCCTCCACCCGCCTCGCCCTCGCCCCATCTCTTCTTCTCTACTCCTGCACGCCCCTCCCCAGTGCAAAAACACGCCTTCCGGCACCGCCCTCTCCCCCACTTGTACTTCATCATCCCTCTCCACGACCCTCACGCTCTGCAAAATATTCATAACGCCCATCTACTAGTGCACTCCCCCAACTCACCCGCACTCACGACCCCATCCGCCAACCCGAACCATGGCCACGTTCTACTCCTCCTCCTTCTCATCCGGCCTCCTCGCAAATGAGATCCCCCACGTCCCCTCCCCGAGATCCGGCTCGCCCTCCACGCCCCGCTCCACCCCCCGCGCCACGCCCTCCTCGCTCGCGCCCATCGACACGACCCCCACGGGCCCCACCCAGTCCTCCATGGACGTCGTGCCCGAGGACTCGAGCCTCCCCACGATCGCCGTCGCGTCCTCGGACGACCGCCCGCGCCTCCGCCGCCGCCGCTCCTCGCTCGCAGACTCCGTCTCGCCCCTCGCGGCGCTCAAGACGTCCGGCCCCGTGCGCAGCGCGGCCGCGTCCGTCCAGCGCAGCCTGCGCGCGCGCTCCGGCAGCGACGCGAGCATCATCTCCCTCGCCGCCGTCTTTGCCGCACCCGAGCCCGCGCCTGCGCCCTCTGCGAAGCCCGTGGGGATCGTGGGCCGCCTGCGCAGTGGGAGCGTTGGGACCGCACTACGGTGAGTTCACGTTCCCTGCTCTGCCCCCCTCTCCTTATTCCCGCCTTCTGTGGCCACTATAAGCTGATGAGCCCCCCTTCCCCCCAGGCCCCGCCGCGGTCTGCGCCGCATCGTCCCCGGCGTCCCCGCGCTGCCACCACCGACGTCGCCCCTCCCCGAGGTCCCGCCCGTGCCCCTGCTCCCCGCGGGTGCGTCCGCTGCTCGGCGGCCGCTCACCCGCCGCATGCACGCGCTCGACAACTTTGGGCGTGCGGGCGGCGCCGTGGAAGACGCGTGCGCGCACGCCCTGCCCGTGCCACACCGCCGCGGCGGGTCCGAGAACGCGATGCAGGTCGACTACCCGAGCCCCGTCGACGGCGCCGCGTTCGAGTGGGCGCGGCCGTCCGCTGCGCAGCACTGAGCGGCGCGCCCTCCGTACGTGTGTGCGCGCGCGCGCTCGAAGAAAAGAATGCTCGACACCACATCTCGGGGCTCGTTTGAGGCCCGCTCTTTCTGTGTGTACATAGCGGCGGTGCTCCCGCGGGGCACCGGCCGTTCTTGAGCCTCGGACGGCGGCGCGCGGAGCGACGCTGCCGCTTGCGCGGACGCGCGTGCTCGCCGTGACGACGGCGGATGCGCGCGCGTTTCTGCGGTTCCTGTCCTTACCCGGTCTCCTTTTTCTCGTTCCGTCTTCCGTCTTAGACTGTATTTGCTCTCTCTCGCGCCTCCGTTGTTGCATATAACCCCACGTCCCGCGCTCTCTCGCTGTTAATCCTAATATTCGCGCTCCGTCTCCGCACCGACGTTAGATACGTACGTACACCCGACTCTGACTCTGACTCTGACTCTGCCCCGCGTCTCGTCTCATCTCTACCTTACTGTATACTCCCTTCACCCCGCTGCGGCCGCGGCGCGCTCCTCTCCACACGCATATATCTATATCGATCTCCCATCGTACACGCCGCCCAGACTTTACCCTACGTTCGCCCCCCGCGGCAGTGCAGATATTTTCAGCCTTCATGAGCCCTGTTTCTCCGCGCACGTGTGCGCACATACATCTACCTTAGCCGTTCCCGTACGTATTCCCGCTCGTGCGATGCACGAGCGCGGTGCCGAGCCACGCTGTCAATGACGATGCTTTTCACGCCCCCCAACGTGGTCCGAGTGTGCGACGCGCGTGCGGTGCGGTTCCCGCGAGGCTGGCTGGCTGGCTGGCTGATTCGAGAGCCGGATCACGACGCACCGCCTGGGAGCCCGCGAGTCGCTGTTCCGCACCGGATGCATATGACGGTGTGTACGTCCCCTCGCTGCTGTGCGTAAGTACGTAGTGACGGGGTCCGGTGTTCAAAGTTTTGCACGCACTGCAGATGGGGCCCCACTGGCACACCCTCGTGTCAACGTGCGCCGTACTTACTTACTAGAAGCTCACGCAGCGCACGGCCTCGTGCGCATGCGCAGCGGTGCGGTGCGGACGTGACGCTGCGCCCCGGGGGAGCTGTGCGTCGCCGGGGGGCCCCACCGCGCTCGCCGCTCTGGCTAAAGTTACGGTTTGTGGGTGCTCCCCACGTAGGGCGCGTGCGCAAAGCCCGGGGGCGATGCGCTGGTCGGCGGACGTGAACGTCACGGTGTTGAATGTGGGTTGTGCGGACATGTTAATGCGCTGCTGGTACATATGGGGGTTTCACGGTGTACAGGCGCTCCGACTCGTGCGAGCCGTTAGAGAGCTTGGGAGGACGTGGCGCTTCGACGCGCCGATGTCTTCTGGTGGACCGCATACCGGAGATTGGAGGGTTGGGCTGGGGAGCGGTTGACGTCATAGGAGCTAGCCGCCCTGACAAGCTGCAGGGGCTTCAGCGCTTTGATAGTGAGAGAAAGTGCTCCGTGTGAAGCAGTGCCATTCAATGAGTGGGCTATGTATACGAGGAGCTCCACCTCGGCGTGTATCCCCTCCGCGGGCGCTACCAGGGCACGATCTCGCCCTTGTAGTTAAAGAACTTGCCGGTGTCCATGAGATCGAGCGATTCGACGACCTTGAGTATCCCGCTGACCCCGACCGACACGGGAAGTTCGGCGCCGGATCCGCCCATATCTGTGCCGAGTTTCGTGAGCCCTTTGGGACGTGGAGGCTATGGGACTCGGGAGGAGTACGCGTACCTGTTTGCAGCCACCCGGGACACATCGATATGGTCACGATATCCGGACGCGCTATCGCCTGTTTGCACGTCTAGAAGGTCAAAAAAGGGTGTGATTGTCAGCCGTGCTCCTGCGTTGGGAATCTCAACGTTTAACGCACAAACATGTTCAGCGCGCTTTTCGCCGCCGCATACGACGCCTGTCCCGCGCCGTTGGTCGAGGTGATGCTCCCGAGGGTGCTCGAGATGTTGACGACCGTGCGCTTGTCGCCGCGCTCTATGAGCGGGAGGAACGCCTGCGTGACGTACACGGGCCCGAGCGCGTTCGCGCGGAAGACGCGCGCCGATGCGTCCATGTCGAAGTCGGTGGCGGTGTCTTGGATGAGCTGGGTGGGTGGATGGGAGTGCGCGCACGTTAGTTGACAGGTGCATAGCATAGCAATGGAGGGGAAGGAAGACGTACGATGCCGGCATTGTTCACGAGGTAGTCGATGCCGTGTTCTGAGTTCTCGAGGAGCGTGCGAGTGGCATCGGCGGCTGCGCGGATGGACTCGGGGTCTGTCACGTCGAGCTGGACCGTGTGCAGAGTGCCTGGGGCGTTGTCTGCGAGGGCACGGAGAGAGGACGTTTTGGCGAGGTCCCGGCATGCTGCGATGACGGTGTTCGACGGGGTCTGCAACAACTGTTCGACGAAGGCAAGGCCAATGCCGCGGTTGGCACTGTGGAAGTCGGGCGTTCAGCGAATCGTATTGGAGGGATTATGATGAGATGTAGATACCCTGTGATAAGCCACACGGATCCTTTCGTAGTGGACATGGTTGAGGAAGATGCGGAGGTTACGGTTTATGGGTGTACTACTGTGTAGATAGACAACCTACGTCTCGCCGACTATAAATGCGCGGCACATTCCTGAGCTGTCAGAGAGCTGATGATGTTGGAGGGAAAACACTCTCACCTAGAGGGTAGTCTGACCTAAACCACACTACGAAAGGAACGGGGACGTGACCGAGACATCCTGTTGCCGATTCAATGCGTTAGCCAGACAGCGGCACCCGAGTGGACGCCGGGTAACATGGCCGAGAGACTCACCCACAAGCTCAGCGGAGGCGCGGTGGGTCGGGGCGGCGGCGATTACTTACATATAGGTGAGCTTTTGACACCAATCGGTAAGCCGAATCGGAAATGGCGAATGAGCGATTTGTCAGCAGGATTCTCGAGTTATAGGACGGGTAGCTGGACGGGCTTTCTGGTTCTCAATGCTCGCATTTCGGGCGTCTTAGACGTAAGCCCGGCGTCGGTGAACAGAAATGGCGCTAGGTAAAGCTCGGGGGTCCGTTGTGCCGCCGAGGATTCCATATGGTTGGGGTTGCCGAGGGGCTGACATCGATTACGGGGTATCAGATACGACCGACCACGAGTTTGAAATTCAAGCCCGACTTATTCCAAAGATAGTGGAGAGTACATAAACGTTCTTTGGAGGTGATGGCGGTGTTGGAGGAGCTATGGCACGTGCCACTAACCCGATCATCATGGACGTGTGGGTATAAATACGATGGCCGACTGCCAATGCCTGTGTGTGTGGGAGGTCTGAGCCACCTGGCCACGTGGTCAAGTTAGAACATCAAGTACAACAGTCAGTGCAAGATAGGTCATTGTGCTTGTACAGAACACTCACCGTCTTCAAAGTGATGCGTTTATTGGTCGACCAAAGGGCAGCCAAGGGCAGCATCCTGTCGCTCTTAGGCCGTCGGCTTGTACCCGTGCTCTTATTCACTGGACTTACCCACCCGAACTCGAGAAGCTCAATCAGGCGGAGCTTCTCCAGCGACATGAGGATCACAGCGCGCCTTTCACCAAGACAAAAGCGCTCCTGTGGAGGCTACTTTTGTAGCTAGGGAAGCCTTAAACAGCCGCCCTTGACTCTTCGTATAAACCTTGCTCTCCAGAAAGCAGGTCAGCCGAATCGACCCTATGGAAGAAGCCAAAGGCGTTTAGAGACACGTCATCAGCGTATGATACGAGAACAGCCCCTCCTCTTGCCTTGTAGTAATCGTAATCGTATATCCTGCGACAAAACACAATCATCGGACTTCGTTTGCAGCGTCAAGCAAACAAGCTGTGAGTTCTCATAGTGGCGTCAGTTTAATCCCCAGGAGACTACTGGATTGAAGGAGATGCGTACAGGGTGACAAGGCGCGGGTTCTTGAAGATGTCTTCTAGTCAGTACACGCTGTTTACACCATTTAGGAGGCGATCGCGAGGCATATGATGTCAACGATATGATTTTTGCGTCCTCGTGGGTAACACTCAAAGCGGTGCGAAGGTACACGCAATCTTGAATCGACCACAGCGGCGGTGAGATAACTCAAGGTTTGTTAGTCCGAGACCTAATCATCATTTGTAACGCGTGATTAATGGCTTACTACTGGTCATTTTTGGTGCTTGCAACTAGACAGCGGGCTTATTCGCAGCTAGGGCCTAGTAAAGCACTACAGACAACGCTCATCGGATGTTGACCTCATGAGGTAAACAGAGGAAGTAGTTTCCGGACACGGCTCGGCGGCTACGTCGCAGATCTCCTCCGGGCACCGCGCGTGACGTGGGCAGTCTGGCGAGCGCCGAAAACGGAGCCTAAATAGGCAAGCGCCATCAAAACATGACTACGCGTCTTACCAAGAACTTGCTATAGAGCTCCTCTGCGCAGCACAATGCGCACGTACTTACTTGACCTTGACACTCCCGGTATAGATCAGAGAAGTAACTAGGTGAGGGTATGGCGTAATTTTCTGGATGCCGCCATGACTTACGCAGAAAGCGCTTCCATCACAGGTCAACAGAAGCCCAGAAACTTCTACAAGTTGGCGTCTGGTTAGGCAGAGTGACGGCGACGAACCTACTATAGCAGCCACTCACCACATGAGCCCTCCACAATAGGCGACCAGCGGCGTGCTTGCTAAACTCTCATCCCCAGCTCGGACATGCCCCGACTTGATAGGATAGGGTACGGTTCAGACCTCTTTAAAAGGTCTGTGCTCCTCTCCGCAATCGGCACACTCGTCTTCTCCGTTGTTCTCTACAAGAACTGGTCAAGCCCATCAACACAGCTCTCGCCTTTCCCCTCATATAAGACTCCAGCAAACATGTCCAACTCTGCCCTCTTTCAACCCATCCGTATAGGCGACATCACTCTCTCTCATCGCGTCGTCTTGGCACCTCTCACTCGGTACCGCAACGATGACGCACACGTCCCTACTGACCTCGGCGTCGAGTACTACACTCAGCGTGCGAGTGTCTCGGGCACCTTGCTTATCACCGAGGCTACGTACGTGTCCGGCCAAGCCAGCGGACAACCCAACGCTCCCGGCTTTTGGACCGACGCTCAGATCTCCTCTTGGAAGAAGGTGAGTAGTCCCATACGACCTCAGTCGATGCGTCGAAACTGAGGAGATGTGTACATTATAGATTGTAGACGCTGTTCACGCAAAGGGATCCTATATCTACCTCCAATTGTGGGCCCTCGGCCGCGCTGCCCGGCCTCCCCTGTTCCACAAGGAGTTCCCGGACTACCCTTACGTCTCCGCTTCGGACATCCCCCTCAGCACCCAGACGGAGCATATTCCCCGGCCGCTCACGCCAGAAGGTCAGCTATTTTCTCTCCGTCTGTTATCAATCACGTTCCTCAGCTCATTGTATTGCAGAAATCAAGGACTACGTCCGCTGGTACGCCGAGGCCGCCGCAAACGCCGTCAAGCGGGCGGGCTTCGACGGCGTTGAGGTGCACGGCGCGAACGGGTACCTCATTGACCAATTCCTGCAAGACGTCTCGAATAAGCGCGATGACGCGTACGGCGGCTCCATCGAGAACCGCGCGCGGTTCGCGCTCGAGATTATGGACGCCGTCGTCGCCGCCGTCGGGCAGAGCAAGGTTGCAATTCGTTTAAGCCCGTGGAGCCGCTACCAGGACATGCGGATGGACGACCCAATCCCGCAGTTCACCTACCTCGTGGAGCAGCTCAAACAGCGCTACCCCCACCTCGCGTATCTGCATGTCGTTGCCCCCGGTGGGCCCGGTGGTGAGGGACCGAGGGACCCCGAGGTGAGTAGTTTATAGAGGCTACTGCAGCTTGCGCTCACAGTTCATCTAGCAAACGCACTTCATCCACAAGATGTGGGCTCCGCGTCCCGTAATCACTACTGGAGGTTATGACCGCGCATCAGGTCTGAAGACTGCAGAGGAGACTGGCCAGATCATTGGCTACGGTCGCGCCTTCTTGTCGAACGTGAGTAGAGTTGTCACCCAGTTGCGTCATGCGAGCCAGAGGCTAAAGCATTTTCCGTAGCCCGACCTGCCATTCCGACTACGCCACGACATCGTGCTCAACGAGCCTGACTATTCCACGTTCTACACGGCGAAGAGTCCGGAGGGCTACACCACATACCCGTTCTCTGAGGAATTCCTCAAGACACAGCCTGCGTGAAACCTGGACTTTCTGTGCTGAATATCAGTGTAATTGTAGTCCTTTGCCTCGACATTCGCGTAGTTGTAGGATAAACGTCCCCTAAGGAAGCTCAACCGGAAGGATTGTCATAATGAAGGCTATATTTATAGTGGTGTTATTCTTGTCTGATGACGCGAGGTGTGAAGGGCTATCAGAACTCTTCCCTCGTGTACGGGGCACTGTTCAGTGGGGGAAGAAATCAGAGGACTCCAGGGTATGACGTTGGCATCTAAGATACTGGCCCTGACCTCCTCCATCGAGGGACGGGCGCTAATATGCGGCCTTCGTGTGCGTGGCGCTAAGATGAGAATATGGACGGCTTGTCTCCGACCACGATGATGCATGGACAATCACATATCTGTCCACCCCTTCATTCTTGCTCAAAGACCCCTCATGCTCTTCATGCGTGATTGATGGTGCTATCTGTCCCTAGTTATGTATGTGTCGATGCCGTAGGCCCCAATGCTCGCGGTATCGATCTATCCTTCTACAGTGAGTCGAGCTCTCTGCGGTTTCTGTCGCCTTCTAGTCATCAACGCGATGCCATAAACCCATCTACAGTGCAACATGCTCTATCGAGCTCTGCCGAGAATATTAGGCGTCCACGGATTACTGCTGAGTTGATCGGTCTTCCAGTTGTTAATATAATGAAAATCAAGTGAGTACCCCACTCCCCGTATCTCTTGTCTTCCCGCATGCCTTCCGTCCCGTGTATTCCCGGCCCATTCGTTCATGGCCAGTCATAGTTGACGTGAGGGCCGTCGTTCTTAGATATCGGCGCGCCGTGCCGCTGCACATGGTGTAGCTCGCAGAAGGGCAGTGACGCGAGCCTCCCACACGGTCGTCACTTTAGGTGATGAAGGTCTTGTGCTTCAGCATCGTACCAGATCGGGCGGGCTGATGACATCAGGTGTCTCGCAGAGCTTCCACCTGAAGCCAGCGTCGCGGGCCCGACAGGGTTCCATTTCGCCTCTGGCGCCGATTGGTGGAAGGCGGGTGTGCTGGGCGACGCAGAGAGTCAACGCAGAAGATCTTATTTGGACCCGCGGTTCATTAAACCAGGCACTCGAATGGCGGCTTCGCCGCGGCCTCGTACCGGATGTTGTCGGCGGTCGAATTCACAACGTTCAAGTTTGAATGAGCGCAACGCGCGGCCGGGCTCTAGGTTTTAAGAGACGCGTCATCGGAATATATCCGTCGAAGCATCGACGCTTCCCGGTGACGCTGTTGCGGAGTGTATCCGACTGAATGTACATGGGAGTCTGCCCGGCGCTTGATGTATTTCCGAGGTTCATCCGGGTGGAGAATTTGACATGGGTCGATCGCATGCAAGGGGTGAGCATACCATGACATTCATCGTGACCTGCATTTGTGGTCGTAGAACATGCTGATGTAGAGGTTACGAAGGCGACACCGGCCTCGTGGGTGTAGCATCCACCCGTGGGCCGATCCCGGGCGCAGGGTCCAGACACCTGATTGTCGGTAGAGATTTTCAGAAAGTCGTCGCATCTGCGGAACAACAACTCCTCAAAGTACAACGAAAGGGAATGTTCTCAAAAGATCTGTGGAGATTGTGCCTAAGTTGAGGTACGTCGCATACACTCGTCAGTGATCTCAGCTGATCCCCCACAATGTTCTCTAAGCATACTCTAATCCGTGCTGTCCTCGCCCGGTGCTTTGTCGATCCGTCGTTCCGAAAAAGAAGGCACGCACATGGTGGACACGGCGCGCTCGGGAATCCGCTTCAATTCCCACTGTACATGCATCCTGAAGAGAGAGTACCGAAACTTGTACGTCATGTGGCCGTGGTGTGGGGTAGTTTTGACTCGCGTCTGCGTTTTCCGCCGGGGTAACGACATCGCAGATGAGCTACCGAAAGCCCAGCTTTACCAAACGTAGCGGCATCGCCCTCCCTCCCCGCGCGGGCGAAGCAGGTGCGCGGGGCGGCGGCATCACACGTACCGCGCGTTGCATGTGCACGTGAACGGGTAGACACGCCCCCGTGCACATGTGGCCGCACATCCTCTCCCGCGCCGTGGCAGCCATCAACCCTCTTCTCTGCCCCCCCGCCACACGGGGGTCTCGGCCCACTCCACCGCCGAATCAGTCCTCATGCCCCCTCGTCCTGTTTCCATTTCCGTCGCGGATCGTCGTCCGGATGCGTCCGTGCCACTTTCCCGTCGCCAGGGCTCGCGTCCCCACAAGCTCGCAAATTTTGCCGAGGCGCTGGGCGGCAGACAAATGCAGCGGGGTGAGCGCACCGGGGTCGCTTCTGAATCTTATCTGCGGCACCAAGACCCCCCGGAGCCGTTTACATGCCCCTTCCGCGACGGAGGGCAGGGTCTATAAAACCGCGGATGTGGTTCGTGGACCACGCTCCCCAGCAGCACTGCGAGCCCAAGCCCCCGCAGAGCGACCTCCCTGCAGGCCCCTGCCAGCCTCTTCCTCAGGATGCGCCTCAGCATGCTTCCCCACCTAGTCTCCGCTACTATACTAGGGCTTACCGCCCTGGTCTCCGGCCTGGGCACATCATGCTCTGCGCCCGTCGCCAGTGGCACGGCCGCCCCGAGCGACCCCTTCTGGATGGAACAGATCAAGCACCAAGGAACCTCCCCATTCAACCCCAACCCAAGTGGGTATCAGGTCTTCCGCAACGTAAAGGTACGCCACGCCACACCGCCGCGCTACACGCAAGGCTCCCCAGTTGCGGATACTGACTGCCGTTTTCCTCAAGGACTTTGGCGCCAAGGGAGATGGAGTCACCGACGATACGGCAGCGATCAAGTGAGCACGCTCCGTCTTTTTTTTTCGTTCGCGTGGTGCTTATACCCTCCGCAGCGCAGCAATTTCTTCCGGTAACCGGTGCGGAAATGGGTGCGGCCAGTCGACGTAGGTCAAACTTAGTGTGCCTATTATTAGTTACCCGCTCAATGTCCGATCCTCTAGTGTCTACCCTGCTACTGTGTACTTCCCTGCTGGGTGAGTCGCATCATACCCTCTGACGGTGATCTTACAAGGGAGACTAACATGGGCTCGAAGGAACTACATCGTGTCATCGCCTGTCATCTCGTATCTATACACGCAAATGATCGGAGACCCCAAAAACATGCCGACTATTACTGCGAGCGCTAACTTCGCCGGTATTGCCATCATTGGTATGCACTTTGCTTGACTCTACGGTACTGCCTCTGACGTGGGCCTCTAAGATGCCGATCCCGGCTGGTACGTAAACCAGAACAACTTGTGAGTCGTGTGGCCATTCCTGTTACAGGGCGGTTGTTGAGGTTACTGCTCAGCTACCACTCTATCCGGAACTTCAAGCTCGACACGACTCGCATGCCGATCTCTGCCACGGGGACCGGCATCCACTGGCAAGTCTCACAGGCCACTTCTTTGATCAATATCGTCTTCGAGATGCCTACCACAGCCGGGAATGCCCACCAAGGTTCGTTGCGGCCTTAACGCGTAGATCCACTCCTCCACACGCCAAACTGATCTCGCTCCTTGACAGGTATCTGGATGGAGAATGGAAGGTGAGTTCGGGAAGAGCTCCTCTCGGGCACGTGGATGTGCTGACTTCGGGGGGCGATCCCATTAGTGGCGGGTTTATGGGTGGTAAGTCCGAGCTCTGGCTTCGGGTGTGCGGGAGAGATCTTCTGACACTCCACTGCAGATCTCGTATTCAACGGAGGCAAATTCGGCATGTGGGTCGGCAACCAGCAGTGAGTGCAACGAGGCCATCGGGGAGCCACTTTCACGTGTTAAACGAGGCAACAGGTTCACTGTCCGCAACATCACTGTCAACAATGCTGGCACAGGTAAGCTATACGTCCATTCCATAGGATGATCCGTACTAACTCCATCCTTCCGCAGCTGTGAGCCTCATACAGATGCTCCCCTGAGCACATTCATCTCATCTTTGTGTGCCGCCAGGTGTACATGAACTGGAACTGGGGCTGGACATTCCAAGGGGTTACCATCAACAACTGTGGGGTCCGTAGAGGCTTTCATTGACCACAGTTGTTCCATGCTCACTCGTGTATAGGTCGGCTTCGACTTCAACACGGGCGAAACCGGGGCGGAGGCGATCATCGACGCCGTCGTGACCAACACCCCCATCTTCTTGCGCAGCGCCGCTGCGAGCAACGGCGTCCTGCAGGGCGCGCTCGTCCTAAACAACATCAAGCTGAACAACGTCTCCACCGCGGTCGGCGTGCTCAACGGCCCGACGGTCCTCGCGGGCGGCACGACCACGATCGACTCGTGGGGGCAGGGCAACGTCTTCAAGGGCTCGAACCCTACGGGGACGTTCGTGCAGTCGAGCCTCCCGTCGATCCCGAAGGCGGGCGTGCTGCTCGACAGCGCGGGGCGCGTGTTCGGGCGCGGGCACCCGCAGTACGAGAGCTACGCCGCGGCGCAGTTCGTGAGCGTGAAGAGCGAGGGCGCGGTCGGCGACGGGACGACGGACGACACGGCGGCGATCCAGGCGGTGTTCGACAAGTTCGCGGGCTGCCGCGTCATCTTCTTCGACGCGGGCGTGTACCTCGTCTCGGACACGATCACCATCCCTGCGGGCGCGCAGGTCGTCGGCGAGGCGTGGTCGACGATCCTTGGCGGCGGCACCAACTTCCAGGACTACAACAACCGTGAGCGCCGGCTTTCCGCCTCTGGCTCTTGTTGAGGAGGCTGACAGTTGTCCCATCACAGCGCGGCCGGTCGTGCGCGCAGGCACGGCGGGATCGGCTGGCGTGCTCGAGATCACAGACATGATCTTTTCGACGCGCGGGCCCGCTGCTGGCGCGATCATCATCGAGTGGAATGTACATGACCCCTCGAACCAGCAGGGCGCGGCCGGAACCTGGGACACGCACATCATCATTGGCGGCAGTGCGTACCCTCCTTCCCACCTAACGCTCTCCGTACGCTGACACGTCTCGGCGCGGCGCGGCAGAGGCGGGGACGAACCTGCAGGCGAGCCAGTGTCCGACGAGCCAGACGGGGAGCACCGCGTGCTTCGCGGCGTTCATGGGCCTGCATATCACCTCTGGGGCTAGCGCGTACCTTGAGGGCCTGTGGGTGTGGACTGCGGACCACGATATCGACTCGGGCCCGCAGGTGAACATCTGGAGCGGGCGCGGGATCATGTCTGAGTCGCAGGGCCCGGTATGGATGGTCGGCACTGCGAGTGCGTCTTTTTCTTTCCCGTGGGTCTGTTAGGGGTAGGTGCTGACGCGCGGGGGGCGCAGGCGAGCACAACATCATCTACCAATACTACCTCTTCAACGCGAAGAACCACTACATGGGCCTCATCCAGACCGAGACGGTGAGTCCTTGCTCCCCCTCCGCACCGGGCCACACGTGCGCGCGCCGCTCACACGTCCTTGCCCCGCACGCAGCCGTACTTCCAGCCGAACCCGGTGCCCCCCGCGCCGTTCGTCACGAGCACGGCGTACCACGACCCCGCGATCGGGCCGGGCGCGGCGTGGGCGCTGAACGTGGCGAACTCGCAGGACATCCTCGTCTACGGTGCGTGCGCCGCTTCCTGCTCCTACCCCACTCTTCCTCTGCTTTGTATCGCACCAGCTGACTTCGGCTCCTCGGGATGCAGGCGCGGGTCTCTACAGCTTCTTCCAGGTGCGTTCCCCACCCCACTCTTCTCTGCGCACGAGTCTAACCCCACCCGCCGCGCGCAGAACTACGGCCAAGACTGCATCGACAGCACGAGCTGCCAGCAGCAGATCGTGAACGTCGACAGCGCGTCCTCGGCGGCGCTCTACATGCTCTCGACCGTCGCCGCGCAGGCGATGGTGAGCGTGAACGGGGACGCGGTCGTCGCCGCCTCTGCGAACGCGAACGGCTTCGCGGAGACGCTCACGGCGTGGACGCCGTCGTGACTCTCTTCAGGGGCGCCCCAGCCGTCCCCGCCCCCACCGGCTGGGGGCGCGCCGCACCACTATCGGTGCGCGCTGCGTCCCGAGGGCGAGGCGGGTGACGCGGGTGGTGAGGGGGGTATGGGCGGGCTGAGGCGGAGGGCCGGCCGCGAGGTGCGCGCGTGGGGCGGGCGCGCGCTCGCGGCGCTGCGGGGGCTGCTTCGTGTGGGGTATGCGTGACTTGAACGTGTGTGTATCATATCGCCATCGCTCTCGGGGACCCGGGCTTCGATAGAGGCGCGTGCGCGCGCTGTATGTACGAGTATTCGGTATTCAATATTCAGTTCTCAGTATTCGATATTGTCCGACGAGATGAGCGCCTTTCGAGGGTCGCGGAGGGCCTGCGCGCGTGCGCGGGGCCGGTGCTCCGCGCCGTGGGGTGCGGGTGGGCGGCCTCGGTGCGTCCAGGTTGGTGGGCGCGTGGCGGGCGAGAATGTGAACGGCGGGGGCGCGCCAAGAGCGTTGCGTGGGCGTCGCTGCGGCCGCGCTGGCGGTTGGGCCGTTAGTCGCCGGTGCTTTCCTTCGTGCGGATCGTGCTGCCGATGACGGTCCCAGGAAGACGGCGTGCTATAGCTAAACCTCGGGAGGCGTACTCCGATGGTTCTCTCATCTCCGCTGAGTGTGTATCGTCTTTTGCTCGCTCGTGGCGTTTCAAGTGTACGTAGCCGATGGCGTTGAATACGAAGAACGTGAATCGTATGAACTTGAGCGTACCGGCTCCTCCTATCAACGTGATGACTGGATCATTGGTGAAACGGGGGTTCTATCCTGCGTCGCACCCCACGAGGGCCGGGCTTCGAACTATGTAGTCATGTTCCAAGCAAATCCCACACTAGAATCACGCGTCGTTCAACATGCAATACAGGAGACTATCTCATAATGAATAGCCTCGGGACCCTCAATTCATTATGCAATATGAGATGGTGCTTTGGCAGGTGGATTGGGGGTCGGGTCCTGCCCCATACCATTTATTGTGATATTGTATGCTACGCACTATCAGATGGTCTACTGTAATCTTTAGAGGGCGTTATCATAATACGGGACGCTTCGCCCGGTAAAAGAACCGCACTGAACACGAGGCTACGTGGGGCGCACCACGGTGACTTACCGAGATGAATGAGAAAAAATCGCTACTAGCTCTCGGGAACTCTACCCCGACGGGCTCCTGATCGGCAGGGACGCCGGGAACCATCGAAGGGGGTAGGATTTGCGCAAAGGGCTCGTGCTTCCGTCATCCTATATGAACGACAGCGTCCTCTCGGAAGTCCGGCTCGCGCTGCAGCGTTCGTTGGAGCATCTGACGTCAATGCCATACAGAATGGAGGCAACACCTGCGCAGGCCGCGGCTGGCGGAATGTGCTCACACCCAGCGGCAGCCGATTGGAATACCGCGACCGCCCGCGTGCCGCGACCGCCACCCATCGCACCGGAGCGCGGAGACTCGAGCCTGGCGCTGCGCAGGACGAGGCCGCGCCTCGCCCGCCTCGTATGCGCCTCGCGTGGCACAAGCGTTTGCATGAGGAAGCAACTCACCGGTCGCCATCTCCGGAGGCGGCGAAGGGCCAAGGCGGGGGTGCGCGCGCGCCTCCCGCGGCCCGCAATGGAAGGCCGCGGGGGGCCCCTCCGAGGCCGCGTCTGCGCTTCTTGGGTTTCGTACGCGAGCGTGTGTGCGTGGGTGTATGCGGGGAAGGTGGGGGAGAGGGGGGCGCTGGGCCGGCTGCGGGGAGGGGCGGGCTTCCCCCGCAGACTCTGCGACTCGATAGGGTGCTAGAGGTGGCTCAAGCCTCAGGCCTCAGGGCTGGCCCTCGTCGAGCTCGGGGATGGCGGGCGCCGGAGTTTGAGTGGAAGCGTTTGGGCCCTAGATCTGTAGCGGGGTGTGGCGAGGGCAAGTGGGCTGCGCCGAAAGGCGGCGGCGGCGGCGGCGCTCGCGCTGTGGGCCGACGAGGGGCGAGCGAGCTTCGTCGTGCCAAGACGAACTATGAACTGGAGAACTCATCGAATAGAGGAAGCGTCTTGGAAAGCCGGGGAAGGCGCGTGTTTTGAGGTCCTTCTATTCACGACAGCACGAGGCATGAGGGTGTTGCATGGCTAGAAGTACGAGCAGCGACTTGGTCTGCGGGCAGCCGCAGATCTAGAGAGCTTCTCATTTGTTGGGCGTGGTGGCCCGCGGCAGCGCGAGGCGTGAGAAGACCGCCCGAATACGGTAGCTACCACATCCGGATAGACCGCGGTCGAGGCCTGGTCGAACGAAGAAAGAAGCCGGGCTTCCAGCTTCGAGGGAGGTGATGGGCAGGCCGGGATGGAAGCACGGGCGGGCGTCGGCCTAACAAAGATGAGTGGGCGGCGCACACAATCTTCGCGTTCAATGCAACGAACAGGCACCGCTGGCGGCGGAATACGAATACAAACGTCCGCGCGTCACGCTGGAACGCGAACAATCGTATGTCCGCCCGCACGGCGCCGCGGCGGTGGGACAGGCCACCTAAACATGACGCCCCCGCGGGCGAGCATCATCTATCACGAATCACGCTATAAAGAAGCCCAGGGCCCTGCACGGTCGCGGTCCCCGCGCAGAACAAAGGTCCCGTTTGGATCCCATCGCCAAGCACGCGTTCGCCAAACGCGAACGCGAACGCGGCCGCGCCAGCAGTTGCGGCGGGTGCGACGCTGCGCAGTACGCGATACCGGTCGTCATGCATATCACCAGCGGACGGCTCGCCGGGGGTGGCGCGAGCTGCTCGAGGGCTGGGCGAGCCGCCTTCGTGTGGGCTGTCGCCACACATACGGCACGCCGGTGATTGGCCCAAGTGGAACGAGCGAGCCTGCTCGGTCGGGGTTGGTGTCGGACGGGATCTTCGCCGGCATTTCAGTCTTGTGTCCGTTTGCCGTCCGGTGCGCACGGGCCTCGAGGAGGCGAGTGCTGCGCTCGCGTGGCCGCTGCCCGTGGTGAAGGGCGCAGAAGAGGTCGGGCTGCCGCTGCGGTGAGCCGGGGGCCCGGGGCGGCGACTGGAGAGGCCCGGAGGGGCTGCTGTGCGTACGACGCTGTCGCGGGTGCCTTGCGGTGACGTCGACCGCGGTGGCCTGTGGGGCGCGCGCGATTCCGGACGCGATCAGGCCCTCCCCTGCTCGTCCGCGAGGGCTTCTAGCGGTCCAGGGCTCGCGCGACGATCTTCCCGATCCGGGCGAGGGCATCGAAGTCGGCGAGGGTGTGCCCAAAGGGGGATCGATCTGGACAAAGGGGGCAGGCGGGGAACTCGCGGCGGTGGCAGACGAGCGTGGGCGAGCAGGAAGATGCCCGGCGACAGAGCGTGTGGCAGCCTGGCGCAGAGCCAGCGCGGCCCAGCGCCTACCCATCGATCCCTCCGGCCAGCTTCCGCGGCGGAGGCGGAGCGCCCGTGGGAAGGCCATCCTTCCCTTATAAGTCCCTCTCAATTTTGCGTCTCGCTCAAGGACTCCCTCCTTCTCCCTCGCCCCCTGCCTCTCCCCACCCTCGCCTCTAGCGATTTCTGCTCAATCTATATGGTATTCTCGCCACCCTCCTGGTGCGTATCATGCTCTTCCAGCGGATTTCCCTCATTCTTGGCTCACGCTTGTCCCCTTCTGTCTCCTCCAGCCCTCCACATCAGACGACCAACATTCACTTCGGACCCCTTGGACTCCCTCTCCTCGACACAGACCGCCCCCCTTAGGACTAGCTAGCGTTCAGCGCACAACCCGGCACCAGCAATCTATTCTTCTCTATGGGCTAAATTCGTCAAATCCTCTCACTCGGATCCAGGTCGCCTGCTCCGTCGTTAACAAAACACACATCCCGCTACACATCCAATAGATAAATAGACCCCCCACCCTACCCCGTATATCCCCCCGCATATATCCACCCCACACTAGCGACCGCGGCCTCGCGACCTCGATCCTATCACAATGTACGCCCTCAAGACCACGACGTCCCTCTTCCGCCCTTCCAGCAGGCCGACCTCGCCCGTTCCAGTCTCGCGCCAGGACGGTGTGGTGGCGGCAGACAGGTCGGCGCGCTCTTTGTCAAAGCTTTCCCTGTCGTCCTTCCGACGCCCCTCGCCGTCTCCGGCCTCAATGCCTGCACCTGCTTCCACGGTCGTCCAGGATGGCTCGTTCATGGAGGTCCTCAGCCTCAAGCTCAGCGAGGCCGTGTCAAAGGCACTCGCACAGCCTGCAGGCCCTGCAGCACCAGGCGAGTCACTTGCAGGGAGGCGTCCCATCCCCGCAGGGCGCGGGCGTGCCCTCGGTGCTCTGATTGTCTCGTGAGTCTTGTTCCGACCGTGCCACAGTGCGGTCCATCTGACTGCGCCACTACAGCGAAGTCAAAGCTGCTCAGGAGAATCATCACCTGTACCGCGCGGTCATCCGCACCCTCCAGCGGCCGCTCTCGGTCCTGATCACAAACCTCTCAAACACCCTCATCCCCTTGCTCTCGTCACCGGCGTTCCACAGCCCCGCAGCGCCTACCCCGCAGGAACCGCAGCTGACGCCCACGCAGCTGCACGCCGTAGGCCTCGCCACCTTCGCGGGCGAGCTGCTCGAGTCTCTCGACGAGAGTGGGCTCAGCATGGAAGACAGCCTGCAGAAGACGCGGGAGCAGCTCGTCTCCATCGTCCAGCGCGTCGTCGAACCGCTTGTCAACGCCATCAAGAACGAACTTGTCCCGCTCATCGAAGCCCTGGAGACCGTTTCTCCGCCACCCCCGCCGACAAGCGGCTCGGCCGCGAAGACCGCCGCCGGTGCTATCCGGTCCCCGGTGCCTCACTCGTCCATCATGACCCTCCAGGTGGTGGTCCCCATCTACGCGCGCGCACTCTCGCGCATCGTCGCTTCTGCCCCCGCGGAGAACGCGCTTGCCTCCTTCGTCATCTCGCTCGTCTGGCGCGGTATGGTAGCGCTTTCGCACAGGCCGGCGCCGCCTCCGTCTCCGCCTGCGTCACCTTCTCTGGGCCTCGCGACGCTCAAGACCAAGGATTCGAAGAAGGCGCTCGTAGCGAGCCCGCCCGTGACACCGCCCGCGAGCCGCTTCACGCTCAAGCTTCCACCTTCGCGCCCGCCGTCTCCGCCTGCGCCCGCCTCGCGCGGACCGACCGTCGCGAGTGACGCGCGCACGCTGTACGACCTTCTCGGGCTGCTCCCGAAGCCGTCTGCGGGTGGGGAGCGCTCGCGCCTCGCACGCGAGGTGGTCGATGAGGCGTTCGAGGGGCTCAGCGCACTCATCGCGCTGCTCGAGTCCATCCAGGTTCACGTTCCCGTCCCATCTTCCGCCGCGACTACGATCGCGCGCCCGGTCACGGCGAGCCCCAAGGCGACGGGGATCGCGGAGCTCGCGGCGGACTTGGACATGCTCACCGCGGAGCTGCCGATCGTGCTCGCGCTGCCTTTGCTGATGCGCACGCTTGCGCCTGGCGAAACGCGTGGCGTGCCTGCTGTCCTCGGGATGGCGGAGAGCGAGTACCGACGGAGCTGCCTCAGCGGGTTCGGGCGCGCGGAGGAGTGTGGGATCGCGGTTGGCGAGCGCGTGTTGTCCGTGCTCCGTGCGAGTGCGGCCGCGGGACAGGAGGAAGAGGGAATGAGAGAGCTGCTTGGGTGGCTGAGGCGCGAGTTGGAGACTGCGCGCGCGGAAAGGGATGCGTTGCATTGACTATATGGCCCTGCTTCTCCTCTTTGGGCTACCACTACGCCTGTGGCTGTTACTACGCTTGTGGTTGTGTATAGTTGGTATCGTGAGACGTTCTGTGATCGGTATCATTATGGTCGCAATATTATTCGCTTTCAATCACACTCTGTCTGTTTTTGGGCGTGCACGGGGTTCGTTTTGGCTCCATCATCTTTGAGTGTCACGGTCACACCGACGAAGGAATGGTATGGCTAACGAAAGCGGGTCGATATCAAGAAAGAGTCCCGGGTATAGTACATACATATATCGACCGTGCAGTTGCGGAAAAGCTGTTGGACGCCCGTTCCAGAGTCGCTGGCACGGTCAAAAGTACAGGAAGGAATGGGGGTCGCCAAACTCCTGTAAGAGACCGCTTGTGGCATCGCGCTCGTAACTTCCCACGCGTGGCTTAAGGCCATAGTAAACTTGGACGCTTCCTTGGGAAACAATTACGATGGAGTGGAGTACGAGCCTATCTATGTCATGGAAGACATAGTTCGCTCGCTGAAGGTCGGCCTGTAGCCAAACGCGCCGATGTTGAGTAATACAGACAGACTTGGAGGATGCAGCTCACGATATGCCTCCTCATCTCCTGCGCCGCGAACCGGGCGAACCGAGCTTTCGTCGGCTGCCGGGGCTGTCCCTTTCCGGCGGTGAGGACGTTCACTTGTCGCGCATGCCAGAGGTGCTCAGGGACGCCTTGGATCTACGGTTGTATGGTGAGAGGTAAGGCGCGAGTAAACGGACGCGAAAGGACTCGTGCCTGGATCCTGAACATAACCTTTTGCTTGAACTCGATGCGTGGAAATGCCAGGTCTTCCGAAATGTCGGTCGGTCGGTCCAGCAGGAAGCTGAGGTCTACGCCGGGGGCGAAGTGAGCTTCGCTGCCCCCGTAAGGATTGAAAAAGCCGTTGCTGTATTGAGTCTGGCTCAGTTGCTAGAGATTATATATCAGCTGAAGAATGAGCGAGGGCCGGGGGCTGGTCGCGGCGCACAGGGTAGCTGTATGATTGCACATTAGTCTCGGTCGTCCGGATAGGCTGAAGGCGGAGTGCCATAAGGCTAACTGGAAACAGAGAGTTAGCGGAATGGAGTAGACGTCGTCATTGAACGCTTACTTCAAGGCCTACAGCCACAGGAAGTGTGAGAGGTGGTGGTGGAGTGATTACAGCAGAGGTCCGATGCATTGCGCCGGATTTGAGGGGCAAAAGGGCTGGATATCCTTGCGTAATTTGAAAGATTGATCGCCGAACTCCCCCGGTTGTCTCGCCTGCGGCCAGCAGCGCGACGGAAGAGAATGGTGAGTGTACTAATACCACAGGCCTCGCACAGGGCGCTTCGAGCTGGCGGAGTCTCGCACAGGGCGCTTGCCACATAACATTACGTTATCCCTAGTAATATTCTTCATCCCATGTTGCAGACATTTGCTCGTTTGTCGGGGAATTTCTGGCACTCAGTGGGTATACTTGCATGACTTTGTGCAACAGCATATTGACACGATGACTAGGTGACCCGGGGGTGGTCAAATGTACGAAAATCAAGCGCCATCGCTTGGTTTGGAGGTGACACGGATCACGTCCGAAAGGCACTGTTCGGGTCTATTAAAGGCATTACATACTCCATTTCTGCCTTTGAAAAATCCAGAGACATGGCTGATTTCTCGGGAAAATCATCACGGTGCTTGTGTAGAATTGAGAAGAAGTGTGTCTCGACTTTGTCTCAACTTTTCTCATGCAAAGAGGTGCAAAATGCGGCCATGTCGGTTTTCGGAGGGCGCCTAGCGAGAAGGTACCACATGGTCAATGGTAGCCGAACTATAAGCGATGGCCCTTAGCCCAGTCCCCTCAACAACGCAATTCAACCCGGGGCTTCCATCCCACAGGCTACAGCGCGCATGGCTGAATGGGGCTCCACATACAAACCTTTTGTATGCCAATAACAAACGATTACAAAGGGTTTGTATCAAACCAAGGATGTCACGTACATGTCATATGCCCTGACATTCGGCCATGCACGCCGTGTCCGGTCTCATAAAACGAAGGTGCGTCCTAAGGGAGGGCGAGCAGGATAAGGACCGGAGCCGCGGAACAAGAGCCCATAGTGAGGGAAACCAACATGGCCTGATTTCCTTCTTTCTCCCCCGTCTCAGTTACTGACGACAGTAGGCGGGGTCTCGAGTAAAGCATATCGTGTGTGTGCCTCCTTAGTATTATCTCTTACTACACCAAGTCTACTCTACTATACTATATACCCCACACGCACACGCTGCTCACTCAGCCAGTGTCTCCTCGTCCGCGACGACATGCTCGTCGACTATGCCTCTGCCTCCTTCAAGAGAACCACGCTTCCTAATATCGCATACGCACGCTCGTCTCTGATCGCCTCCAACCCTTGCTCGCTCTTCCCACGGACCCGAGCGCGTTCTCGCACAGCTCCTGAACTGTGCAGTGTGGCCCGTGCGCGTCGCGCGCACGCGACACGACTCGCACGCGGTGAAGCGCGAGGAGGACGGTGTAGGAGGGCCTGGCGCGGCAATGCGGGCGCCCGCTTCACGGAATGGATCGCGGCGTCGAGAGTCTCTACGTCTGCGCCGGTGTGCAACGAGAGCGGGAGGCGGCAGACGGAGCTCACATAGGGGAGGAAGGGGATGCTGATTGGCTGGTCTGGTGCGGTAGGGGAGGGAGGCGTTAATGCGAGTTGCGTGGGAGTGGAAAGGATGCATACCGTCGCGCTCGACATGCGCGGTGCACGCGACTCGCGGAGCTCGCGGCGGACCTAGACGTGCTCACCGTGGAGCTGCCAATCGTCCTCGCACGATTTCTACTACGCGCGCTCGCGCCAAGAGCGACGCGCAGCGTGTCCGCGGTGCTCGGGATGACGGAGAGTACCGGGGGAGCTGCCTGAGGGGGTTCGGGCGCGCGGAGGAGTGTGAAATCGCGGTCGGCGAGCGGGTGCTGTCCGTGCTCGGCGCGAGTGCGGGCGCGGGCCAGAATGAGGAAGGACTCCAAAGGAATGGAGGAGCTTATCAGGTGGCTGAGGCGCGAGTTGGAGACTGCGCGGGCGCAGCGGGATGTGTGGCATTGACTACATGGCGCTGCTTCTCCTCGAGCTACCACTTCGCCTATGGCTGTGTACATATAGTTAGTATCGCGAGTCGTTCTAAGTGTGCGAGCGCCACCGCCTGATGTTGGCGGCGGCGCCATCGGTATCATGATGGTTGCATTTATTGTTTACTTTCGATCACACTCTGTCTGCTTTTGTACGTGCGCAGGATTCGCTCTAGTTCCGTCATCTTTGAGTTTGTGATCACCAACGAAGTAATGACATAGCTGACGATAGCTAACGAAAGCGCATAAATATCAAAACGAATTCCAGTCATAATACATACACATCGTCCGCGCGATTGATTGATCGCAAAAAATTCGTCCGTGACGTCACACGCCCGGCTTAAGACCGTAGTAAACTTGGACGCTTCCTTGGGAAACAATCACGACGGAGTGGAGTACGAGCCTATCGAAGGCATGGAAGCTGTAGCCCGCCTGTTGGAGATTATACTGCAGCCAGTTGTGCTGATGGTCAGTAACAAGGAAGACAGGTTTGGACGATGCAACTCACAATGTGCTTGCTCATCTCCTGTGCCGCGAGCCGAGCCAAGCGCGCTTTCGTCGGCTGCCGGGTTTGTTTCTTGTCCGTGGTGAGGACGTTCACCTGCCGCCTGTGCCAAAGGGGCTGAGGGACGCCTTGGACCTACAGTCGCACGTTGAGCAATAGGCCAGAAGCGCGAAATAACTCAGAGTACCTGGATCCGGAACATGACCTTTTGCTTGAACTCGATACCAGGGAATGCCGGATCGTCCGAAATGCCAGCCCATTCGACTAGCGACAGGCTGAGGTCTGCACCGGGGGCGAAGTGCACTTCAATTCTTTTATAAGGGGTGAAGAGGCCGTTGATGTAGTCGTATTGGTTGATTTGCTGGGTACTACGTTAGCAGAAGAATGAGCTAGGGCAGGGGCTGGTTGCGACACACAGGGTAGTTGTACGACTGCAGATAAGTCTCAGTCGTCTGGATAAGCTGGACTGGGAGCGCCATGGGGAACACTGAAAGCAGAGCATTAGCTGGGCAGGGTAGACGTCGTGACTCAATACACACTTGGCCTACGACTGAGGGAAGTGCAAGAGGTGGTGGTGGGGCGGTCGAAGGAGACGTCTGAGGTACATCAACGAACTTAAAGAAAGAGGCTGGATATCCTGGGTCGGTGTCCGGACCCCCCCGATCTCTCTTTCTCGGAGGGTTCTCGCTGTGTAACGCATGTTGCTACAGAATGGGCGTTGGGGAGGTGTTAAGGGTGCTTGCCTAGAGCCTGATGGATATAAATGGAAAATGGCCTCGATGATGCCGGCCATCCTGGTGATCTCTCCTGTCTCTTCGGAAACTTAAACCTGGGGCCCCCACCTGGTCTCATAAAACGAAGGAGCGTCCCAAGGGAGTGCGAGCAGAGGTAAAACAATATGCGCTGAATCTCTTCTTTCTCGTCCGTCTCAGTTACTGACGACTGTAGGCAGGGCATCGAGTAGAGCAAATCGTGCTTCCTTATCTACTATCTCTTACACCAATTCTGTTCCACTATACCGTACCCCACGCGCAGGCGCGGCTCACTCAGCCAGCACTTCCTCTGTCCGCGGTGACGTGCCCGTCGGCCCGCGCCTCCACCTCCTTCGCGAACGCCAGGTCGCCCAGTATCACACGCACGCCCTCCGTTCTGGCTGCTTCGAGCTCGCTCTTCAAGAGCAGCATGGCCGCGAACCCGAGCGTGTTCATGCCGAGCCCCTCGCCCGTGCCGGGCAGCCTGTGCGCGTCGCACACATGCAGCACGACACGTGGCGAAGCGTGGAAGCGTGAAGATGACGACGTACGAGGACGTCCAGGGGCGGCGCGGGCGCCCGCACGGACTGGATCGCGACGTCGAGCGTACTGAGGAAGGGCTACGTGTGCGCGGCTCTGAGCGTCTCTGCGTCTGCGGTGGGCAACGAAGGCGGGAGGCGGGAGACGTGGTTTATGTATGAGAGGGAAGCTGCGTGGGAGGACTAGCGTGGAAAGGACGCGCACCTTCATGCCCGGCGTGTACGGGGCACGCGAGGGATTCGATCGAGGGCCCGTCCGCGTCGTCCTCGAGTGGGAGCAACTGGACGTGCTTGTGCGGCTGGCTCGCGCCGCTCAAATCATCACCTGCGAGGGGAAGGAAGTTCAGCGTGGCTTGCATTGTATGGGAGGGGAGGGTTGGGGTAGGGTCACGCACGATTATACCACGCGAAGAAGCTCTGGCTAGCCTTCTTCACGGCGACGAGGAAGAGGTAGACCTGGATGGGGTCTGCGGGGAAGAGCGGTGCCGTCTACGATCCGAGCTCTGTGCGCACGGGGTTACTATCCATAAGCAAGCAAGGGGCAGGATCGGTGCAGTGCGCACCTTTTGTGACCAGTTTGAAGTGGTGCGGGACGCCTGAATATGCATTGAACCGCACCACAGGACGGCATCGCGCAGATTGTGCGAACGGGCATCGGGAGCAAAGAAAAGAAAGAGTACGTCCTCATAAACTACCGCCCTCAGGCCCCCTCTGCCTACGCCAGAGGAGGGAAGGAAAAGACGATCGCACCAGGACGACGTCCTCCAGGCCTCCGAACTCATCGCGCACCTCGCCGAGGAGCAGGTTCGGGATGTACGGCGGTGCGAAGGGATCGCGCTTCTACTCTGTCTGTGTTCCCTTCTCTCCATTCTACCAGGTGCTGAAGTAGGGCTGCAGGAGGCGCGGATTGTCCTGCAGCGCGGGCACAGGCGGAACGCTTACTGCATCAACGTTGCGATGGCACACCACAGCGAGTGACGGCGCGGCGCCGAGCGGAGCGGGATATGGCTCAGCGTACACGGGGTGAGTAAACAAGACCGGGGGGAAAGCGGGACTGACGTCGAGGTCGCCCTCGGAGTGGACGTGGACGGTCGGGGGAAAGAAGAGCAGGACGCCCGGCGACGTCTAGATGTGTGCGAAGCTCCGTGGGAGCGCAGCAACGATCTTGTGATGTGGCGCCGTGGGCGCAGGCGGCATTGATGTTTCTTGAAGCTCGAAACACTGACGTTATATAACGTTGAGCGCTGAGCGACTCGGAGGTTTGGCTGGGGCGAGGAGCTGTGGTGGCCCGGGTGTGCACTGTGCGTGTTCGGAGCCAGTCATGCGGTCTCGCAGAACGCCAGGCATCCATCCCTCCGAACCCCAGCGCTGGATGCCGCGGCCACGCCGCTCCGCCCGCGTCGGAATACAGATCGCTTCCTAGGGTCATCGCGGGCGTCGATTGCACTTGTTCTGCCCCGCGCGTGCGTGGTTCAACGCTTGCGGTGCTCTATGTAATGTTCGGGCGAGGGGTTGCCTTGTTTTTCGGACGGCCATAAATCGATCGTTCGAGTTCGCAGCTCATCCGCAAGACTTAGACAGAGGTAAGATTGTTCATTAATTTAGTCCTGGGCGCACGCCACGAAAGGGAGGGGGATATCTGCGCGACGATATGAATCAAGTATATAATGGCTGCTCCGAGCTCGGAAGCGAACAGCCAGGCGTGCGCGAGGCCGCTATGGCTGACTATGAGAGGGACCATCAGGAATAAGGCATCGGGGACGTCGATCGATTGAAGATGTGGGTCTTGGGGAGACGTCGCAGTAGGTAACGTTCGATGTGGCCGTCCGGCTTCCATCGTTGGCTGCGCACAGGCGTGGGGTATAGAAAGGAGGACTGTCGTCTGCGTGCCGCGCTTTCAGGCTTCAAGTCTCACGTGCGAGCGGGGAGAACGAAACGGGCAACGCTAGGGGCGGATTCTCCACCTCGCCCACGGCAACTACTTACTTGGTCTATTTACTAATGCGGAAGAGGGGGGAATCTCTCCCACGACAGTTGATGATGTCGTTTGTCTTCCGTAGTGTCTAAAATATGCCACTCCGAGATGCGACGAGGGCGTCGACCATGACTATGCCACCAATCATTCTACCTACTGCGAGTGAGCGCCTCCGAAGTTTTATGACTGACACCCGACTATACCACCTGAAGCATCAGTACTATCAGATGACAGCACCTGAGTCACAACGACACCAGGGAGAGCCATCAGGATTCACCGGAGCCAGGGACGTTGGAACTGGCCAAAGGCTGACTCGGCAATGAGCGCGCAAGGCGTGGCACGTAAGCGCTCGTGCGAACACTTGGGCTGCCTCTTTTGGAGGCTCGGGAATCTCCGAGAAGAGCTATATAGTCGTTCCCAAGCCACCGACTGGCCGCCCGCGAGTGGCAGAGACTATCGACGGCAGCACCGAAGACGATACCGACACCGCCGACAGCGACAAGACTCACGCTGCTACAAGATGGTCCGTCTCCTACTCTGCCCCGTTGCCGCCTTGCTCGATGCTGATCTAGGGTGGAACTTTGAACTTGCCCTCTCGACGTACAGGCCGAACAAAAGACGACCCCCACGAACCCCATGAAGGAGCTCCGCATCGACAAGCTCGTCATCAGTGCGTCCCACTCTACTCTCCGTGTACCCACATCGCATTCAACAACCCTCCCACCCCGTCCCCTCTTTTTCCTTCAGACATCTCCGTCGGTGAATCCGGTGATCGTCTGACGCGGGCGTCGAAGGTCCTTGAGCAGCTCACCGGCCAGACCCCCGTCACCTCCAAGGCGCGCTACACCGTCCGCCAGTTCGGCATCCGTCGTAACGAGAAGATCGCGGTGCACGTCACCATCCGCGGCCCCAAGGCCGAGGAGATCCTCGAGCGCGGCCTCAAGGTCAAGGAGTACGAGCTCAAGCGCGGCAACTTCTCCGAGACCGGCAACTTTGGCTTCGGCATCCAGGAGCACATCGACCTCGGCGCGCGCTACGACCCGACGATTGGTATCTTCGGCATGGACTTCTACGTCGTCATGGGCCGCCCCGGTGCGCGTGTCGCGCGGAGGAAGCAGAAGAAGGCGCGTGTCGGCTTCCAGCACCGTATCAGGAAGGAGGACACGATGGGCTGGTTCAAGCAGCGGTTCGATGGTATCATCTTGGTGCGTTTCTGTCTTTTTTCTGCGCATTTGCGTGGTGTGGCGGGCTCGGGACTCATCCGTGTGGTTTTTTCACCCCCTTTTGTAGGCGAAGTAGAGGTCTTGTATCATCAATGTTTATGCTGTCGTATTTCTCGCTATGACCCTACTGCACGCCATGTATTCCACATGCACCAAAAGCACGCTACCACCGCATTTTTCCGACGGACCTCTCGACTCCGATCTACAGAACGAAGTGAGGCGTTTTGAATAGGGGCCAGAAGTACGTATATCACGTTTGAAGGAGCGACTGAGAGTGCTTCAGGACGCAAATTTCTCCCCGAGGTGTATGTCTATTCGGGCAGAACGGTCCAAGATCATATGTCCTCCCGAGTATCTGAGCAGCAGCTATATAGTACATGTTAGATCCTACTCCTGAAATCTATCCTCAGCCACCAAATCGTGCCAGCCGCCTCCTCCTGATCTCCTCCATGCTAAGCTGCTCGGGCTCCGGCTCCGCTGTACCCTCTGACTCCGTTTCGAAGTCCTCTGACGCTTGTCTCTCAAGCGGTGGCGGCTGAGAGGGGGGGTGCGCCGGTACCGGCGGTGTCAAGGCCTGCGGCGTGCTCTGCTGGGATGCTCGGCGGACAGGCGCAGGAATCGGGGGCGGGCTGGGCATGCGGAAGCCCTCAGGGACGGTCTCGAGGGAGGCGCGGAGCGCCGCCTGGAGCTCCTCATCCTCGTCGTCGTACACCCGGTGCTGCTGCCACGTGGGTGCACGCGCGGGCTGCCTCGGCGCGTCTTCGTCCTCATCTTCGTCCTCGTCCGGCTCTTCGACGACTCCGCGCTCGCCGTGCGCCTTCGCCATCGCCTCGCTCTCCGCGATCGCGCGGCGCAGCATCTCGTCCTCGTCTTCGGCCTCCGTGCGGCGCCGGGCGCGCGCCCGCGCGGTGGCGTCGAAGCGCGCGACCTCGTCCTCGTACTGCTCCTGCAGCGCGAGCTCCTGCGCGGCGCGCATGCGCTCCATGACCGCGCGCTGGCGCGCCATGCTCGCCGCGACCGGGTCCGCGCTCACGCTCGCGCTTGGGGCGGGGAGGGAGCCGGGCATCGGGAGGGGCTCGGCGTACATTTCTGCGTCGTCGTCGTCATCGTCATCGTCTTCCGGCTCGATGACTTGGTAGTCGCGCCGGATGGGGACGCCCGACGCCGTGCGGGACGGCGGCTGGGGGAAGGACGAGGGTGCAGGGGCGGGAGCGGGAGCGGAAGCGGGGACGGAGAAGCGTTGGGGGATGTATGCGCCGTAGTCGCCGCCGGAGAGGGAGGCCTGGAGGGCGGCCTGGAGCTCCATGTCCGCGTCCTCCATGTCTTCGAGTCCGTCGATGCCGTGAGCGGTGTTGGAGAAGTTGGACTGGGTGGACCCTGAGGTCGTGTTGGACGTGTTGCGCTGGAAGTTCGTGTTCCCGCCCTCCTCGGGGATCGAGGAGAAGAGCTCGTCCACGTTCACGCGCGGGAGCGCGAGCTCTGCGCCGAGGTCACGCTGGATGACTGCGAAGATGGAGTAGCCTGCGGGGCGCGCCAATCAGCTGTGTGTGGGCGGACGAAGGGGGAACACGAGGCATTACTCACCCTGCTGGGCGGCCTGCTGGAGGAACATGCCGAGGTAGAGTTTGCTGATCCGCTCTGGGGCGCGGACGAACGAGTTCAGGTTGAACCAGTGTCCGCCGCCGGGGTCCGCGTCGAGCGCGGGGTCGGCGGACACGCTCCCGAAGCGGCGCAGGGTGTACCAGTGTTGCGCGTGGTTTAGAATGAAGGCCATCTGGGTGCTGATGTGATGTGAGTTCCGGCGTGAGCCCGGATGGCTGCGCGGTGTAGAGGGGCACGCACTGGGGATGGTCGTGGTAGGGTCGCAGGTCTTCCGCGCCCCAGGGTACGAGCCTGCAATGTCGCTCCATCAAGATGTAGCCGCATATATGTGGAAGAAGCACGCACGCGAGGTTAAAGTTGTCCAGTAGAGCCTTTTGTAGGACCTGGACAGAGAAGAAGCCTAGGAAAGAGGGGATGAACATTTTGAGCGTAGCAAACGTGAACATTCGGCGCACCTGTGTCGTCCATGTTGTTACTTGTCTGTGCACGCTCGCCTTCGTCGAGCTCTCGTTGCTCATCCTTGTCCAACTCGCGTGCGATCTCGGCCAGATCGGGTGCGGAGAACTGTTCCGAAGAAAGGTCAGCGCGATGCCAGGATGCGCCCAGATCGCGCACTAACATACTGGCCTTCTGCGTGGGTGGCGGGTCAGCGGACGCCACTACCGACGGCACAAACGCGATGGGGCTTACGGAGGAGAGAGTTGAGAGCGTGTTGAGCACAGAGCATCTCGCCCTCCTGCTGCTTCTCGTGGTAGATGTAGGGTATGAGATCCTGGATTGCAGCCATGGTGGCGGCAGTGGTGGTCGGAGGCAGAGAGGGCGGCGGGGCGCTCTTATAAGAGAGTCTCGAGAGACAGTGGCAAACGAGCGCGAGGCGCACTTGCAGGGAATGACGCGTTCCGGTAATTACGCGTCGGAGGGCGCTTCCCGGGGCGTGCTGGGGTCGCGTATATTACGTAAGAGGCTATCCGCGCGGACGCGACAGATGAGGCGGCCACTCGTCGGACGCGCGCGTACTCACTTCGGACATCGTCGACCTCATTGCCTTCCGCTGCCGCTGCTCCCAGCCGTACGCCCCCCCAGCCGTCTCTCCCCGACCCTCTTCCCCTTCGCTTCGCTCTCTACTCTACTTGTCTCTTTGCTCCTCCTCAACTTGGCATGGCTGCGTTCTCTAGACACCCCCTCGCACGCGTCGTCCTCTTCACGCTCGTTTCCGCACTCGCCGTTGCCGCGCAGGACGACAGCAAGACGTTCGACTGCAAACCCACCATCGGCGAGACCAAGTACGATCTCGAGAACCTTGCGTCCGAGTACGAGCTGTCGTGGGAGAACGGCCTCCCGCCCTCCGTGATCCAGGACAAGCTCACCTTCAACCTCTGCTCCGCCCTCACACATAAAGATAACGTGCCCTCGGATGAACAGGTGCGTGTGCTCGGTTCTGTTGGTCTATATAGCCCCATGAGGCTCAACTGTGGGTTTGGTATGTTTAGTGCCCGGCTGGAACGCGTGCATGTCTCGTCCGCTCAAGTAAAAGAGAAGGAAAGGACGCCACCGTGATTTCCGTCATACCCCTAGCAAACTCGACAGAGTCCTCTGTATCATTTGAGCAGCTGTCATGTGAGTATCTAACCACATATGCCGCCACTTCCCTGCTTCCATGCGTTACTTCATGGCCGGGCTCCGAAGACCGAACCGCAGCGCCGTCCTTGCTGACCTACTCTTTCCCTTCAGCACCAAAGGGCATCGAGCTCACCTTCTCCGGCGCGTCGTATCCTCCGTCGGTAGGCGCGGCACCGGCTCAGCAGCGCCTCCACGTCCGCCTCCTCTGCGAAACCGACAAGTCCGAAAAGCACCCCGCGAATTTCACGTCGTATGACGGGAAGGACCTCTACTTCGAGTGGCGCGACCTTGCAGGATGTCCATTCAGTGGGCCTCCGGACGGCGGCGACACGCCCGCCCCCGATAAGGGCGATGGGGAGAAAGGAGAGAAGGGGGAGGAGAGCGTCGGTTCTGGGCTCGGGTACTTCTTCCTCTTGTGAGTCCTCTCGCCCTTGGCCAATCTAGGGCGTAATTGCTGATCGGAGTATGCCCCCGTTCGCGCCGCTTTCTGTGCTGCAGATTCTTCCTCGCGTTCGTGGCGTACTTCGCGCTAGGAGCATATTACAACTACTCGACATATGGGGCTACTGGCGCGGACCTTATCCCGTAAGCTCCTTTCTTCTCACAATCCTCCCCCCTGTTTCTTCTATCTCGCTCTCACCGTGTCTTCTTCCTTCTCTTCGTCCTTCTCCTTCATTCCCTCCTCTTGCATCCTTTCTCGCTGACCATATGCTGCCCCATGAATGCTCACGTCGTACTTTACAGACACCGTGACTTCTGGCGTGAAGTGCCGTACATGCTAAGAGACCTTGTGTCTCATATATGCTCCGCTGTCCGCCCACGACAAAGCGCGAGTCGCGGCGGGTATATCGCGGTATGACCAAGATGTCGTCGTGCTGGGAGCATCAGAGCGGCAGCGGTGCTCATTCGAGGGCTTGTGGGGCGTGGGTGCTGGAGGAGGGAGAAGAGGGGTTTGCACACTAGCTTTCTATATGCTGTCATGCCTTCAGTTTGGATACGTATACCTACGTACATAGCTCATTCTAGATATCCTCGTCATAATTCGATCCACGTTCCTTCCATCCAGGTTCCCGCAGCTTTTGCACGCGCGGCGGTCAAAGTCCTTCGCCGCAGGGGCTGGTGTTGGGTGGTTGTTACTGGCAATCACTGGGACAGTGGTGGACTTGTATGTCTGGGACATGGTGGCAATGTCTGATACCCTATACTTCTGGTCCTGGTACCTACAAGGCTTCGAGAAGGCCGACTGAGTTGCTGGTGTGAATTCTAGTCCATGGGGTCATGTGCGGCGGAGAAAGGAGCCCAATCCGTGCTGCAACTGCCTCAAAAAGTAAATTACATTGGCCTCTAGAAGTACAGGCTGAAGCATCGCTTATTTGTATGCTGCTTCCCTCCCCAATCATGGCCACAATCTCTTGATCAGGTTGCATGCTTCCTCTGCGGCGGCCGCCAAGGATCATCAGCCCATTGCAGTTGCTAGGAGTTCACCATTAGTGCTGAAAACGTAATATTGCCTGTGAGACGTTCCGTAACACATGTATTCCGTGGGTGTGTAGCCCGACGAGACCGCCTTCCATTTCCTCCGCCGCGCTGCGCAGGCCCTGGCAATCACAGCAGGCCTGAGGGTGTCCTAGGGTTTCGACGTGCACGGTAGCGTCCTTATGCCTTTTATATCAAGTCCGACGCGGGGCGCGCGACGGGGGCGGGCCTGAGCGTCGCGGAACCAATTTCGCGATCTCCTGCCGTGTCTGATGGCGGCCACCGATCGCAGGGGCGGCCCTTGTAGCGTCGTCCGGGGCCTCTCGCGGCAATGCGGCACCGGAGGCGAGTAGCCTGGGGGCGGGAGTCTGGAGTCTGGGAGCGCTGCAGTACGCGTTGGCGTTCGCTATTTAGTAATTAGCCCAGACGCGTCGCGCTCCTCGCAATCTTACCTTCCCCCATCCTCTGACGCGCTGCACGCGACTGTTTGTGAACGCTGTATACGGATGGGACGCAGAGCATCGACGTACGTCGTCATTGCTGGCATCAAGACGGGGTTATTTCATACCTGGTGAGTTCCTCCCTTCACAGCCAGACGGGGCGGGGTCTACCGCAGCTCGCCCACGCGTCATGGAGTCTCCGGGTGGACTTGAGTCGAGGAAAGCCGTTGACGGCAGTGCCTCGAGGGTTTGGCCGTGGTGGCGGATACATTCTAACCAATTCCTCAGGTCAGAGACCTGCGCCTACACCAAAGGGGTGCCAGGCGCGGTCTTTGAGTCGTTTTTGGACCATGCTGACGCTGTGGAATGCTTTAACACGGCGGAGGCCAACGGCTGGTTGCGAACAATTACCCTACACCCCCAGCGCATGCGCAACAGAAATGCGCGCACCCAAACCCCTCCTCGCGACGACGGCGAGCGCGGAGGCCAGCCTCGCACCCATTCTGAGCCCGCTGTGGACACAAGGTCCGGAGATGGGCAGTCGAGGCCCGACGAACCCGCGCGACGTCATCCACCGCCCCCGACCAAGACGAAGGGCGTGCCAGCGACCGAAGCCGGTAAAGCAAAGCGGATCGACGATATTCTGGATGGGTTGGTCGCGGGCGCGCAGGACCGTCGAGAGAGGGAGCGCGCGGGCGGAGGCGACAAACACAACGTGGACAAGCCCGCCGCTGGGCCCAATGCTTCCCGACACACGACGGCGCCACCCTCCGACACGTCCCCGCCCCACCATCATAGCCGCGACAAACGCGCCACCGTCCCAGCCGGGTCCCGTACGTTAGCGGGGTCGACGTCGTCGGGTGGCAAGCCGCCGTCCAGGGCCCCCTCCGAGCCGTCGACAGGCGTGAGCTGTTCGCTGAACTCGTTCAGCAGCTCGCCCCCGAGCAGCCCCGTTGGGAACGAACCTCGGTACGAGCAGTCGCTCTCGTACGCGAGCTCGCCCGACCGTAGCGGCGGCGACGGGAGCTTGCACGAGTGGGGCTGCATGTCGACCCCCTCAATCGCGTCGAGCGACCAGCGCACGCACATCTCGTCTCCGTCGACGACCGGGACACGGTATTTCCCCGACGACTTCCAGGCGCGGGAGCGGCAGCGGCTCGCGGGGGTTGTTGGCTCTGTGGAGGTGTCCAATGAAGACCGTCGGGCGTGGAGTCCCCCTTCTAACATTGTGACGGTGTGGCATGAAGACCAGCTTGAAGATCGTGCGCGAAGCCCCGGCCTGTCCGAATACCGAACGGCGCCCAACTCGCCCGAAGCCCAGCCCCAAGCGTTGCGTGCCGTCGACGAGCCTGCGTGGTGTGCCGTGGCCAGCCCGAACGTGGACGCGGACGCCCGCCCGAAGGTTGTGACCTCAAGCGCAAGGCCGTCCGGCGGTCCGAGTGCCCCCCTGCGTGAGTCGACAGCTGCTCCAAGCGCGGCCGCAAGTGCAAGCCCCCAGCCGCCCCCAAGTGCAGGAACGGGGCCCTCCAGCGAGCGCAAGCGCAAGGTCACCGCCGTCCGATCCCACAGCGACGCCGAGGCGCAGACCGAGCCCCAGCACCGCCGCCGCAAGCAGACGACCGTGTGCGCGACCGCCGGCGTGCAGACCAGCCCCCCCGCGCCCCAGCGGCAGCACGCCGAGCGTGGTGCGCAGGTCTCGCGCGCGCCCTCCCCCTCGCACTCGTTCTCGTCCGCGGGCCTGCGCGCGGCCATCGCCGCGGGCCACGTCCAGACCAGGCGCGCCGCCGTGCAGCCCCCACACGGCGGCGCGTTCTGCGCGTGCCCCGCGCCGGCGCCCGTGTGCCAGCGCTGCATGCTGCCGTCGCGTGCGCTGCCGCCGCCCGCCGCGAGCGGCCTCGCGCAGGCTCAGTCCCGGTCGTCGCCGGCCTCGTCGCCTGTGTCGTCCCCGTATGCGTCGTCGTCGCTCCCGAGCTCCTCGCCGCCGGCGGTGTACGCGGTCCCCGCGCCCGCAGCGCGGACCGTTCCGCTCCCAGCGGTGGCGTCGCCCGCGTCCTCGGTGGCGTCCCCGGGGACCTCCGTGTCGTTCGCCCTGGCGAGCGACGGGTCTTCCTCCCGCGGTGCGTCTTCCGCCGCATGGCCGTCGAGCCCCGCTGGGCAGTTTGAACCCTTCCCCACCGCGCCGTCGTCTCCTGTGATCCCTGGTGGATACACCCCGGTCCTGGGCCCGAGCGAGGCGCGCGCTGGACGCGCTGCTTCCGGTCTTGAGGCTAGGTTTGGGATGGCGCCGCTCGCGCGGCCGGCGGGGGGCTCCGAGGCGGTCGTGCACGAGGTCGCGTTCGACCCGCGCTCGCCCATCCAGGGGGGCACCCGTATTCCCGGAAGGTACGTCCACGTTCAAGCTATCTTCTGCGTCGACGGAAATTTACCCTTTCTGCTGCTCGGCGCTCAGGTCCAGTGGCGGGGCGACGCGCCCGTCCCCGTTCCAGTTGGCAGTCCCGATGGGCAGCCTGCTTTTCTCGCCGTGAAAGAACTGAAAGTTTTTATGATCTGAACTTGTATGCTTGGCTCACCATTATGTTCCCTCTGGATGTATGTACGGAATTCTTGCGAACTGCTTAGAAGGCAGAGGACGGAAATAAATCGTTTGCCGTATGTTGGATTTCCTTGCTCGCCGTGCGCACTGTTGAAAAATCATCGATGACGTGATTGCAATTTGCGGGGGTCTTGGGGCATTGAAGTGGGGAACCATCGGACGGCACACTGGGGGGGATGTTCGCAACGGGGCAGCGCTGATCATAGTGGGTGTAAGAAGGGCGATCCGTACAAGAGCCAGTGTTTATAAGGACAGCACGGACCAGCGGGAATGTGCGGATACCGTGGCGTCCTTCTCATGCTCCCAACTCCGCGAAATGCGATCAACAACGCGGTCACGTGACAAAGATTTCGACTCATTCGTGCCACATTTGGACGCGTTCGCATGTATCGTGATGACTCTAGCACGTCTATCCTGTTCCGGGACCATTGTGTCACCAGGGAGCGGTTCATACACGCAGCAGAGGGCATGATGGAAGGCTACGAAGGGCGGTGACACAGCGTGTGTCGGCGCGTGTCGGCGTGCGTCAGCCCCGTCCGCCTCATCGGAACCGGGAATTGTGAGCCTGTGTAAGCAGTGTAAATATATTACTGGGGAGCGTATGAGGGGGCGTTGAGCCATACAATGACACATCTGTCAAACGTCGACAGTTCTCGTCCCCCTCACCAACGAAAGGCTGACGTCAGGCTAATGGTGAAAAAGAGGAACAATGGAAAAATAAATATTGAGACCCGTAGGTCTACCACTCCGGGAAAGCGTGTCATCCTTGTGCAGGGGCCATGCTAATCTTCTCTGTATCGTTCCAATTTTTTCGTATGTCACCCCGAAGGGGACATCTCTGAGGGGAGGGTCGTGGACGCAAGCGCCGAAGTTGCGCATTTTGCTCAGTCATCGGGTTGCGCGTGCTTGCCGACAGGCGTCCAAGCCAGGTCACCCGGTCCGATCGGCTGCGGTTCTCACTCAAGAACTGCGTATCGGAAGAGCTGGTGGCGACCCATGGGATTCAATACTACTACTGTACATATGCTTTCCATACTTCGACGACACAACAGACGCACCGGTGATGGCGGGAACTACGCAGCAGGGGTGACCACGAACCACTTGTTGAATACCAGATCGGGGTCATACTTCCTCTTGACCTCTTGCAGCCTCTTGTAGTTGCTTCCGAAGTTGAGCTCCGACCTGTCAATCGGGGTAGAGCCCTCTGTGGGGAGCGCGTCACTGTCCGGACCTGTGACGTGGTAAGTACTCGCACCACGGATCCGGGCCAATGAGGGAAGTGAGGACTCACTGTAGTTACCGTACCCCACGTTCCCTGCCTCCGCACCAGCTACGAGAGTGATGAGCTCGCGCGCGGAGTCGCGCGCATACGTCAGCGCCGCCTCCGTGTCCTCCTTAGCATATACTGCGCATAACACGTTCGGCGCGAGCCCACGTCGGTAGGCCGTTGCACCGTCAGGAACGGCGTTGGTCTTCGCGAGTGGGAAATATTCGAAGAGAAGGCCGAACATGTACTCGGCCGGCGCGGAGAGCTCTGTGAGGCGCTGGAAGACTTGGGGGAAGAGCGTGCGGGGGTAGGGCTCCGGCGCGAAACAGCCTTTCATGTAGACGTTCTGCCCGGGCGTGGCAATTTCGTTCTGAGGACATGAATACACTCAATAGAGCCATCAGGGAGAGCGAAAGGCTCAAGGCACACCTGTAGTGCGTTGAGCTTCTCGTAAGGCGTTTCCTTGGCCATGTCTGCTATGGGCTCTGGGGGCGACGGTAAGGTGACGTCAATAAGAACGATCGTTAAAAGCACGTACTGAGATCGAAGAACGCCTTATAGTTCTGTCTACCCTCCTCCTCTGATCCATTATAGAAGATGAATACCACAACACATGGCTGACAACAGAATTGAGATGAGACCCAACCATAGAAACATTCCAAGGGACTACGAACCTGATGCCCCGGCCCACGCGTGTACACTTGTATCATGCCCTCCTTCTCTGACGGACCTTTGGACCACCATGCCTGCGTTACGTCCGAGAGAGCCTCCAGTTGGTCCGGCGAGTAAATCACGAGACCGCAGAAGATGTCACGGCGCTGGGGGTACAGCCTGAGTACAAACTCCGTGACAACGCCGAAGTTGGAGCCACCACCGCGGATGCCCCAGAAAAGGTCGGGGTTCTCGGTTTCGCTCGCTGTCAAGATACTTCCATCAGCAGTAACCACTGTGGCCTAACCTTGAGCGTAAGAAAGGCGGGACGGACGACCATACATGCTGTTCAGGACTCACTTGCACGAGATTGTCCACAGCTAGGCCGTATGCGCCGCTGAGCCATCCATAGCCTCCTCCAAGGACCAGCCTTATCGCCAAAGATCAGCGTAGTGCCCACTGAGATGCGCACATACACACCCGCCCACGCCGGTCTGCGACACCAGCATCAGCGCCGCCCATCCCACCAGGCTCGCATCTGCGCAAAGCACTCACATGGTTCACAGTCCCGCCGACCGTCGCCAGCCCATGCGCGATCGCCTCCCGATCCACCGTCTCCCACAACGCGCCGCCTCCCACATAGCCGAGCTTCGCCTCCGGATCGACGCGGACCCCGCTCATGTGCCGCGATAGGTCGATGACGAGCCCACCCTCCGCACTCGACGCGCCTGAGGCGCTGTGGCCGCCGCCTTTGATTGCGGTAGGGAGGCCCGCCGCGCGGGCGTATGCGATGGCCAATGCGACGTCCGCGGGGGTGCGCGCGAAGGCGACGAGGGCCGCGCGCCGTGCAGCGTTCTTCGCCCAGCGCGCGATCGCCGCGGCGTATCCGTCGTCGGTGGGCGTGACTATGTCCCCAGTGAAGGAGGCCTTGAAAGTATCGAGGGAGTTGGACATGGTTATCGTGGATGCAGAGAGCGAGAGAGGCGATAGTGTGCGGGGACGGGCTGATGCATGATGAGTGGGCACAACGTGAGCAATGCGCTGAATGTCGTGGGAGTGGTAGATGTCAGATTAGCTAGCACGTCGGCGGTCGCGAAAGGGCTTACTTAGAAGCAGCTATAAGCTCCCCATATGTGAAGTGTTGTTCAGGAACTAGTCGCATGGTGCTGGGAACAGAGCGTCCGTTTCAAGGGAGCATCTAGTAAGCCTTGAGAAGAATCCCCGGGACCCCGAGCCTGGGGCGTCTTCAGCTGTTATGGACCTCGTGGGCCCTATAAAAACGAAAGAACTCACCTGCATGCATCCTCTTGATCTGGATGGTCCAACACGAGTTTGAGTGAGTATAGGCAATTGTAGTGTTCGTGGCATGTAACAGTGAGTTAGAGGAGTGAAGGAGAAGCGCCAAGCTTACGGCAGTCACCCAACGGGGCTGCCCAAACTCGGATGACCTCATCTTAACCTCTACGACGTCAACATCAACCATTTGTGCCTAATCTTCGCTTTGGAAGTCCTGCGCGTTCCTGGTCATTTGACCTGCAGATCGTCATCACAGCATAACAAAGAGACATATCACCACACTTCAGCTGCGACCCGACTGGGATTACGGTAACAACGCCTTATTCGACGGCGCAAACAAATCACATTCCATGGTACAGGCCGTTCGAAAGTCGCTACCGGCGACACAATGACGTTCAAATGTTGTACATATTCCTACAATCCCGTTTCAAACCTCCGACGATACGGCGATCTACTGGTCGTTGTTGAAACCCATGGCGTTCTTCGCCTTCTGGGTAAGGGATTCCTGTCGACGCGTGTCAGTTACGAGGCAAAACACTTAACAAAACGCCGACTGACCTGGTTCTCATTCGAGTTGCTGCTGAATGTATCTGCTGCCTTCTGGCCCCACGACTTCTCGCTCTACGATGATAAGGTTAGATGTTGATCCCACGCTAGATACTGCATCAACTGACCTCTGGTTGGGCAGAAGAGGCGAAGGAGTCATAGTTGCCTTTGAAGGTGTCGCCGACTTGCTCAGTGAATGATTTCTGGCTGTCGGGCTAGGTATTGCAGAGCACAAGATTAGAACCCCTATCCAGGCGGGAACGCGACAGGCGCAACGTACCTTCATGGCCGCGCTGGCCTTGTCGGTCCATGACTGTCTGCCGGTGTCGGACATGTTGTGGAGAGTTGGGCGAGAGGAGATGAAGAAACGGTTGGGGGACAGGTGAAAGTGAGTGGATCGGATGCTCCTCTTCCATTTGCCTACCTGTCTCCTTATATACACTTCTACACCCACTCAACATTTCGACTCGTGCTGTTTCCACAGGGGAAACTGTCCGCCACCTCCTTTTGTGGAGCGGAGGAGTGCTCTGACGTAGAGCGAAGACATTGCCTAAACCGGCATGTAACCTGCCCTAAGCGGTAGCGTATGTGCGCTGACGTCGACCCAGGGCATCGAATGGTCGAGCCCATGACATATTCCGCGTCATTGGGAGTCGTCATGGGTCGATGCGCATCGTGTTAGGAGTTGATTTGGGCAAACATCGTGCTCGTGAAGATCCCCCGTGTATCCCTTTGCCTCCTCACCGCTGCGCAAGTATGTAGAACCTCCCTTCAACGCGAAATATCCTCATGTTCTCATCCGCCCCGTGACCAACCTAGCCGCTGCCCGCAGCAACGACTCCCTAGGCGAAGATGGCGCGATTGGTATGGTAAACCATCGTCTATTATTAGTAGTCGAAGAGGCTCAATCCATCAGGCCATCGAGTGGCTCTTCTCTGCCCCAGATATCTGTACGTTCGCCCCCGGGGTGCGTGCGCACTTCTTTGGCCTGCCGAGACCTGCCTTCCATCCTGTTCGGCCGGGACCTTCGGTGCCTAGCGGCGGTGTTCCGAAAGGCTCATCGACGCCGTCGACGTCCCAAAACATGATGATGGATCCTCCAACTGAGGCATCAACTCTAGCATCTGCCGCTAGTGCTTACGCGTTACACGCCCCCTGAGTGGTGGATTTCACTGATAACCCCTTGTGACAGGTATGGACTTCACTCGCCTCCGCAATACGCGTACTCGCACCGAATCACTAGGAAACTGCTTCGGCCAAACCTCCATCCCGCGGATGAACGCTCTCCAATCTGATCACCCTTAAGACAGGTGCCGATGAAAGCTGGTGTAAGTTATTCTGGGACGCTCGGCTACCGGCAACCCAGGAGGAGATCCGGGTCGACCCTCGGGGGCGTCGGGATTGACGCGCACGAAATGACGCGTCAACACAGCCTCCTCTCTCACAACTCCGATCATGCCGTCACGCGATTCCAGCTTCATCCATCTCGACCTTCCACTCAGCGACTCGGTGAGCCTATTTTTGTTTCAAAGCTGTTCAGATGACGATGGTTGACCTTGGGACAGAGCTTGTGTTGCGCTCTACATCCTACGATGGCTGAGCATCTGCGACCTCAGCGATGGGAAATGGATACCGCTTGGACTGCTCAGATGCCGCGGTGGGCAATTCAATAGACGGACACACCGTCGGTAAGGCTCTCATGTGAGTCCCGTTCATAGTGATCGACAATCATTCGTGATCTTCTGAATCTTACAAACTGAATAGGACGCGCATGCCCTTGGAGGCGCTACGAAGCAGACGACGGCCCTGACACTGTGGTGACGGCCATGATGCTCTGCCACGGTCCACATCACGCCCTGTTCCGCAATCCTGCACAGATGCAAAATTGGCGCAGACGCAGTTCTGTGATCTCTGCTGATGTTTGGCCGTGCAGGCCGCACGCCTATTAGTTCGCACGTCGCGACGGTACATAAAGGCTGGCACTCGCACGACGGCTTCCCCGAGTCGCCTGCCGACACCACGTCTCGTCGTCTTCCCCTTCCCTTTCTCCCTCCCTTTCTTCCTGCGGGCCCTGGCGGTTCCCTTTCCTTTGCCTTCCTGTTCATCTTCGCCGCCGTCCCGCATCGCGTTCTTCTCCTTCTCCCAGCTGTATATCTAGCTTAAAACACCTTCTTCACGACCCGGATCATGACCCGCATCCTCAAGCCCTTCCTCGGCTTCGCCGCCCTGGCCGCGCTCGCACGCGCCGCCCCCGCACCGCTCTTCGGCATCAACTTCAGCTCGGGCGACGAGAGCAGCGACGCGCCCGCGGACCTCTCCCAGACGGACATCTCACAGGACCTCGTCCGGCCCGCGCAGTTCTCGCGCGTCGCGTACTGCTCGTCTGGCGTCGTCACCAACTGGACGTGCGGCCCCCCGTGCGACGCGCTCGGGAAGAACGTGAAGGTCCTCGTCGCCGGCGGTGACGACGGCGAGATCCCCTCGTGTGAGTGCCCTCTTTGTGCCCCTGCAGCCCGCGCAACCCTTGCTGACATGTGCGCGCCTCGCATAGTCTTCGTCGCGCAGGACCCGGACACGCAGACGGTGGTCGTCGCGCACCAAGGCACGGACCCGCACAAGCTGCTCTCGATCGCGAACGACATCGAGTTCCTGCAGACGGACGCGAACGCGACGCTGTTCCCGCAGGCGGGCGCGGACGTGCAGCTGCACAGCGGCTTCCAGGACACGCAGGGGCGCACGGCGGACGTCGTGCTCGCGGCGGTGCAGGGCGCGCTCAACGACACGGGCTTCAAGAGCGTGATGGTCACGGGCCACTCGCTCGGCGCGGCGGTCGCGTCGCTCGACGCGGCGATGCTCCGAATGGCGCTCCCGGAGGACGTCGATGTCGGCGCGGTCGTGTTTGGGCTCCCGCGCGTTGGGAACCAGGCGTGGGCGGACTTGTACGACACACTGGTGAGCGTCCCCCCCCCTTCCTCCGCTGACGCTCGGTCTGCGCGCCCGCGGTCGTTTCGCTGCGCACCGCCGCTGCGCGGGCGAGGCGCTCGGTGTGCGCGCGCGCTGTTGGGTTGTGAGCGCGCGATGCTGACTGGCTCCTTGCTCCGCCCGCGCGTTTAGATCCCGAACTTTGCGCACGTCACGAACCAGAACGACCCGGTGCCGAACGTGCCGCCGCACGCGCTGTCGTTCCAGCACCCGTCTGGGGAGCTGCACATCAAGACGGTCAGCTCTAACACGGGCAACGCGACGATGCTCGACTGCCCCGGCCAGGAGAACGACGTGAGTGCTGCAGCGCTCGTGGGCTCGCGGGGGTATGAGTGTGCTAACGCGGCCTTCTGTAGAACTGCTCGGCGGGCAACTCGCTCCTCGACACGTCCATCCCGAACCACCTGGGCCCGTACTTTGGGGGCATCTCGTTCGGCGACAAGGCGTGTCCGCTTTAGGCGGCTCGTTCGTCGCTCTGTTGGTTGTCTATCGTCGGGGTGCATACTATGATGCGGACATGTGAACTCGTTATGCTTGAGCCTATGTATATAGTGCGCTTTCTTACTATTCGACATCTAATTTGAGGCTTTATGGGAAAGGCAGACACGATGCGCGCAGTTAGTTTTCGTGTCCGTCTGTGTATGCGTGCCAAGGAATGCCCTTTGGAGGAGCGTGTAGACAGCATAAAGAGTTGCTTATGAAGGAGGGGCGTCATTAAAGAAGAGAAGGTAATTTATCCTTTGTGATGGCTTCCCGGGGCGAAAGTTTGGTCATGCGCGCCGTGAGAGGTGTCTTCATTCCCCAGCTCAACTACGGTAGTTCATAAATGAAGTTGTGGGTCCCAGCGCTATGAAAGATGGCGGCCGTAGAGTGGATCCCAGCACGGCCGAGGGGCTGGAAGCCGTCCGGGCCGCAACAGGGACGCGTTCGACGGAAGAACGGTGAGGCATCGCGATCGGCCTGGCGCACCGCGATCGCGTCGGCTGCGCTCGGCTAGATGTGCGCCCCGGAGCGGTATCGGCGCCACAAAGGACGGGGAGCACACTACGCCCTCGGCTAAGCTGTCCATATCGCCCGCCACCCCCTTCGCGCCCCCGCCCGCCGCCCCGGGGCGCGCTGCGGGCGACGTACGCGACGCGGGCGTGTGGCGCGCTCGCCAGCCCCGTCCGTGCGGGTCACGCGCCGCCGTCAGGGGGCCGCCAGACTGTATTGGAACCTTGTCTGGCGGCCCCACGCACGCCATTGGCGGCGCCGCAGGGTGGCCATCGCATGTCTTTACGGTTTCGGACGTGTCGGACGCGGGGGAGAGAGGGCGGGGGAGGGCGCGCGTGCTGTGGAAGGCGAGAGACGATAGCCGGAACGGGAGTCCCGAGGCTCGGCTAGACCGTGCGCCGGGGAGGATATGAGGGGCTCAACGCTTTACGCACGGGGCGGCCAAGCTTGCCTCCTCCACCTCGGTGACTCCCTCCGATCGATACTTAACGCTCCTCGCCCCCAGACCGCCACCGCACCTCATGCTTTCGACCGGCCGCACTGCTCTCCACCCGTCTCGGATCGCACTCGCTGGAAACGTCCATTCTGCGAGGTGAGTGCAGTCTCGATCCCTCTTTTTGTCTGGGTAGGCGTGGGACGGGGAGCTTGGGAGCTTGGGGGGATGGTGGCGAACGGGCTGCGGATGTATGAGAACGACAGACTCGCGTTCGCGTGCTCGATAGGACGTCAGATGCATGCACGCTCTTCCATGGTGCGTTACTGGCAAGTTGTTAGCCATGTCTCGCGGCTATGATGTATGCTTCATATCCTCCAGGAAGTGCAACACAGCGCACGGGCTGAGCTCCCCGTATTCGCCCCCACACGGCGTTCATCGAGAGCTATCCGATGGTTCTGCTGCGCGTCGTGCATCTTCGACGACGTCATCGGTCCGTCATTCTTTTTGGCGAAACAACACCTTCCGCCTCCCCGGGACCGCGTGCGCATCAGGAACCCCATATCGCTGCTACGCGCACTTGAAATCACGTCCTGCGAGGCGATGCGGACGTGCACCGCGCGGGCTAGACCCTGCGGGCGAATCAGGCACCTCGCGTTCGGGGACAGGCCGTCCAACGCCTGAGCCACCTTCTCGCCCGGCTAGTCGCCTCCCGGACGTGCACGAGGCGTTTATCTGCGGACTGGATTACCGTGTGCGCGCCATGCCCCGCGCGAGATAGTCTGGTGCGCTCGCACGAGGGTGCTCGCATTGGTGGGGCGGGCGGACCATACGGTCTGGCCGTCGTCGATGAGATGACACCGAGCATGGACGCCCTCCTTCTAGCTACAGAGAAGGAGAGAAGGGGCTGCATGGCGTCTTACGGCGGGCTATATGCGCGCCCTCCGCGCTCACACGAACCCTGTTTATCCCGATCGCCTCCTATGATTTTTTCGCGCTCCCGACCACGACCTCTTTCTTCCCCATTCACCACCAGGGTCCTTTGGGCCCGCGAAAGGCTCGTCGCTGACACGGCCGCCCCGCTCCAGTTCTCGCCACGCATTTTCTACTGCGGCATTGTCACGGAACGTGCACGAAGCCCTCCAGAGCGCCCCCTCGTCCAGCATAAAGCCCGCACCGCGACGCACCTCCGTCCGCACCATGGCATCTTCCTCCCAGTCCCACGCATCGCTCGTCGAGTTCGGCCAACGGCACGTCACGAAGGGCCTCGGGCGTATCGTCGAGGCGGTCATCACCAAGGGTGAGGGCTCCTATGTCACCCTCGGCGACGGCCGCAAGATGCTCGACTTCACCTGCGGTATCGGTGTAACTAACCTCGGTGAGTATGCAAATGGTACGAGGGGGATGAGGGCTCACCGTTTTTCGCCTTTGCTAGGCCACTGCCATCCGAAAATCAGCAAGGCTGCTGCTGATCAGTGTCTGAACGGCATCGTGCACGCCCAGGTGCGCTATTCCGATCATTCCAATGACGAAAAGTTTGGCTGAAGAGATATGTGCTCTCAGTGCAGCATCGGCTTCCACGAGCCCTACCTGCAGCTCATCGAGCGCCTCCTCCCAATGATGCCCCACCCCTCCCTCGACTCGTTCTTCTTCTGGAACTCGGGCTCTGAGGCCGTCGAGGCGGCGATCAAGATGGCGCGGACGGTCACGGGCCGCCAGAACATCATTCACATGCAGGGCGCGTACCACGGCCGCACGTTCGGCGCGATGGCGGTGACGAAGAGCAAGACGATCTACAGCGAGGGCTTCCACCCGCTCATGGTGCGTGCCCCTACCAATGTTCTGCGCGCAACGTGGTGTTGACTACGCGCCCAGCCCGGCACGTACGCGCTGCCCTTCCCGTACTGGCACCAGCTCGGGCTGCCGGTCGACACGCCGGCGGAGACGCTGTCGCAGATGTGCCTGAACCAGCTGCACCTGCTGCTCGCGCAGGCGAGCGCGCCGCGCGACACGGCGGCGATCATCATCGAGCCCGTGCTCGGCGAGGGCGGGTACGTGCCCGCGCCGGCGGCGTTCCTCGAGGGCCTGCGCGCGGTGTGCGACCAGCACGGGATCCTGCTCGTCATCGACGAGGTGCAGTCGGGGTACGGCCGCACGGGGAAGAATTATAACATTGAGTACTCGGGCGTGCGGCCGGACATCCTCCTCAGCGCGAAGGTGCGTCCCTGTTCCGTTTGCGGCGGCGCGGGTGCCTGTCAGGGGAGAGCTGACTGGCGGCGGCAGGGCTTGGCGAACGGCTTCCCGCTGAGCGCGATCATCAGCCGGAAGGAGCTCACGGACAAGCTCAAGCCGGGCTCGATGGGCGGGACGTACGCGGGCAACGCGGTGTCGTGCGCGGCGGCGGTCGCGTCCGCGGAGGTGATGAAGGAGGAGAACATCCTCGAGAACGTCAACGCGCGGTACGTCCCCCCCTTCCCCTCCCCTCACCCTCTGCCTCCGCACAGACGCTAACGGGCGGGTTTCGACGTGACGTAGGTCGGCGGAGCTGTTCGCGGCGCTGCGCGCGGTGCGCGACGACCCGGCGACGAAGGGCGCGGTGCTGGACGTGCGCGGGCAGGGCCTCATGGTCGCGGTCGAGTTCGCGTCGCCCGCGGGCGCGGGCGCGTTCGACGCGCTGCGCGTGGCCGGGGCGCCGGAGAAGATGGCGGGCCGCGTCGCGCGCAAGTGCGTCGAGAAGGGGATGTTGTTGTTGACGACGAGCGTGTATGAGGTCGTGAGGTTCATTCCGGCGCTGAATATCTCGAAGGAGGATCTGGAGAAGGGGTGTAAGATCTTTAAGGAGGCGGTGGCGGAGGTCGTGCGTGAGGGGTGAGGTGGGGTTGGGGGCCCGGGAGGAGGGAGGAGGGCGCGGGGGTGTTTTGGGTGCTGGTTGTTGGTTGGACGCGCCGCGGTCGGTGGGCGTGAAGGACTTGGGGAGCAGCTTTGTACTGTATAGAAAAGGAATGTGAACGCGAATGTACAATTAGTGCGAGCCCTTTTCGCAGAGGCCATCGCGGAGGTTGTGCGCGAGGGCTGAGTGGCCTGGTTAAGGGAGAGAGAGGTATTCTGCAATTGCAGGGGTGCTAATTGAACGAGGGCAGCGAACTTTGTACTGTATAGGAAAGGAATGTGAACAAGATAGTGCAATTGATCCTGACCCTTTGCGCAGAGGTTGTGCGCACTGCGCGAGGATTGCAGATGAGAGGACGCGAGAAGGACCAGGGCAGCAGCTCTAGAAAAGGAACCTAAGTAGCTGGTTGTTCGTCAATAGATCACCGTCCAATAGCGGAGTTCGCTCGGCAGGTGGCGGCATGACCCGCCGATTGATGTCCGCCGGAGTCTGGCCCGATATTGGCTGAATGCGCGCAAACCAGTGGCCAATCCGGTGGTTGGACCAGACGGCCGATCCAAGGAGGTGAGCGTTTTGCTTGACGAATCGTCGACCCGCGGCCTGCCGCAATACAAACCGTTGGCGGCATCTCGAAGCACGTCGTGCGAGACATCGGCGCAGGAGACCGCCTGCGGCGGGCGACTCGGAGGTTCGAGGCGTCGGCCGGCATGCTTCGGCGGGGATGTGCCGACGATCGGCAGGCGTGTGCCGATGTCTGCACGCGTGCGCCGATAGCTGTATGCGGCATGCAGCCTGTACTCATCCTCGCTACTCGCCCTCCCAGTCGTCGTCTGTGCGCGCGCCCGCCGCTGTACGGGTCGCTGGCGCGAAGGCTGGTCGGACTCCCAGGTTTATTCTTGGCCTTGCACACACCCGGGGGGCGGCTGCCCGCAATAGGAACGAGGGCTGCCACGGACGGGCCTTCGAAGACGGGAGAACGCAGGTTATTCTCGCTCGCGCGGCCGGGGAAGCCGTCCGCGCCGGGACCGTGCCGCACCCTCCCTGCCACTCGCGCTCCCACCTGCCGCCTCTCCTGCCGCCACCTCCGAGTCCTCCCACCTCTCTCACCCTGATTCCCCTTCCCTCCTCCGTCGCCCGCACCGCCTTTTTCTTTCCGCTACGCCCACCTCGAGCGACGGGCACCGCTCTCCCCCGGCTCTCCTCCTCCTGCCCCCCGCCCCCGCCGTGGAATCCGCCGCCCTCCGATTCCTGAGCACCGCCTCCCACCATGCTCCCCAGATCCTCCCCCGCCACAGCCAGGCTTGGATCTCCCGGGGGGCTCAGCCCCGCCCGGCCCAGTCACTGCCGCAGCAGCAGCCCCACCACCACGCGACATCCGCGCGGCGCACGGCCCCAACACCGCGCGCCCCCTCTCGCGCTCGCGCTCGTGCTCACCGTGCTCGCGGTGCTGCTCCTCGCGGCGCCGGCCCGCGCGTACGTCCCCGCGCAGCCGACGAACAACACGGACGTCGCCCAGGCCGCGGGCCAGAACTTCACGGACAACTCCAAGCTCGGCCTCCAGTGGTTCTCGGGCGGCTCGTACTCGGAGCAGATCTCGTACCAGCTTGTGGGCGCGGAGAGCACTGGCATCAACAAGGTGTGTCTTTATTCGTGCATCTCTGCTAGGGCGCTGGATGGGTCGCGCAATGGGTGGTGGTCAGGCAGGCAGGATGGCGAGCGGATGGATGCGGAGGAGGTGGGCGGGGCAATGGTGGCAGGATGGTCGATTTGGGCTGGGTGGCGGGAGATGGCCGCGAACGGGATGTGAAGATGGGTCGCGGCAGCTCGGGCGGAGCTTACTGGCGGGAGGATAGGCGCGAACGGGACGGGCGGGGCGGACGGCAGAGTTGGCCGATCGCGACTCGTCCGGTCGTCATACATGACTGCCGTACCCCGGCTTCTCTGCTGAGCTTCGGCATGAACTGATACCCCGCTTCTTCCAGGGAGCGCTCGTTCACTTCTCTGAGGAGAAGCTCACGAACGGTACAAGTGAGTGCTTGGTGCCTCTCCGAGTGCTCGCCTCTTGACTGTATTCGCATCGACCTCGTTAGCGACTACACCATGGATCGCGCTCGTCTCGTGCGATGCGAACTCGACGGATGCATCCATGGAAGACGACATCTTCACTCTGGCCAAGGATCGCGGAGCGGTGGCTGCGGTACGCTCCCTTTTTGCTATATCTCACCTCACGCTCGCCTGACACGAGTATAGCTCCTATATTCCCTCACGTCCAAGTCGTGTTTCATCAACCCCGAGTACTCGAACCCCGCAAATTTTGATCAAGTCATGGACATCTTTGCCACACAGTCTCTGTCTTCATCCAAGTAGGCTTCCGTGCTTGCCGTCCGAGTACTTTACTGACTATTCTTTGTAGATTGATTGAAGGCGAGTTCGACAGCATCCTAGGCAACTCTTCAAAGTATTACTGGTTCAGCGCGTCTATGCTAAACGACTCCGCTTCCGACATCAACACCGCGATCAAGAAGGGTAACGTCCCTGAGCCGGGGTACCTATTCGCGACTCTGGTTGCGTCCAATGCAACAGATTCTACCAACTCGACCGACTCGGGGAGCACCACGTCCAGCTCGGATAGTGGTACCTCCCCTAACCCAGGTAACACGAATACGAGCCTCGCGATGTATGTTCTGCTGTGCCTGTTCGCCGTCCTCATGTATTGAACGCCCTCTCATCTCAGGATCATCCTGTATGCCATCACGGGCTGCGTTTCCGCGCTCTTCTGCATCGTGATCGTTTCCGGCGTACGTCCGCTTCCCCAACTCAATGCCGGCCAGGCCGAGCGGGCCCTTCTGACGGGCGCACCCCCCCACAGGCGATCAGGGCGATCCGGCACCCCGAGCGCTACGGCCCGCGGACGGGGACCGCGTTCGGCCCCGAGGGCGGGCTCGGCGCGCAGAGCCGCGCGCGCGGCCTCACGCGGGCGATTCTCGACACGTTCCCCGTGGTCAAGTTCGGGCGCTCGGACGACGGCGCGGCGCTCCCCCCCGGCGGAGGTGTGGGGAAGGACGTGGAGAGCGCGGGGAGCACGGAGATGGCCGCGGTCCCGGCGCGCCCGCCTAGTCGGAGCACCGACGCGGGCGACGCGGACGTCGCGGTCGAGCTGCGCGACTGGAAGGCGATGGACATGGTCGTCTCTGGCGCGCCTGCGGCCGTCTCGCTCCCCCTCGCTGACGGCGCGGACGACGAGAAGGCGGCGGTGCGGCGTGCCGCCGCGGGGACGCGCGCGGACGCCGAGGTCTCGGGCGAGAACCAGCGCGCGAGCACGTCGTCGGATCCCTCTTCGTCGTCGGTGGGTGCGGTGGCGGTGCCGCGCCCGCCCAAGGCGGCGGCGGGCGAGGAGCGCGACGTGGTGCCGGACGCGATCGGGCACGAGACGTGTCCGATTTGCATCGTCGACTTTGAGGAGGGCGACGACCTGCGCGTGCTCCCGTGCGAGGGGCACCACCGCTTCCACCAGGAGTGCGTCGACCAGTGGTTGCTTGAGCTCTCGAGCAGCTGTCCGATTTGCCGGCAAGGTGTGTCCTGTGTCCCCCTCCCTCTCCGCTCTCTCCCTCTTTCTGAGCGGTGCTGACGCGTCTGCGACAGACTTCCAGGCCCTGCAGACGATGATGTCCGACGGCGAGGAGGCCGCGGAGCACTCCGAGCCCGCGCACACGCTCCACCCCAGCAGCGCGGGGGGCCCGCATCTGGGCGGGGCGCGCCCGATCTCGTCCGCGGCGGCGCGCTTCTCGAAGTACCTCCGCACGGCGCGGCGGCGGCGGCGCGCGCGCGAGGACGCGGGCGGGTACGACGCGACGAACCCCCCGTTGCCGCTTGCGCTGCATACGGCGCTGCGCGAGGGCGAGGTGGAGTAGGGGGGCGCGGGTGGGGGCTTTGGGCACTGGGGGTTCGGGCACTGGGGAGTGGGGAGGCTTTGGGTTGGTGTATGCGCCCCGCGAGAGGAGGGGGAGAGGATGTGCGTGTGGACTTCTGGAATGGGACGCTCGCTTTGTGTCCTGCCCCGCCCCGCCGTGCGTGTGTGGTGTTCCAGAGTGACGGTCCGACTTCGACTCGGCTCGGTTCGACGTGGGCGTGCGCAGTGCGCGCGCGCCCTTGTATTACTAGACGATACGCGGTTTGTACGACTTTTCACTACTTGTCCTGCTGCTCTTGATGCTTCGTTCGTTCCTTCGGGATTGGTACGCTAAGTAATAATCTAACTATCTGCAGAATCGCTCTGGAGATGAATGGTTTTACCACCTCTGATTTGGATGTTGGACGAGCGAGTGGCGAGGTGGATTTGTGAATCGAGTCTAACAGTTTACACAGGGTACAAGAGGTGGTCCTGCGGCGCATTCGAACTGACTATAGATGCAAAACTTTGATGATTCTGAGTGAATCATAGTGGGCTGTGGTACGTCCGGTTAAGGCTTTACTGTGACCAGCGTCCTGTTCTAACTCGACGGTGACTTGTTGCAGCAGGTGATGCAATGCAGACAGACTACGCGCGCAAACAGTGTCAATCGAGTATCGTTTTATACCCAATGCGTCCACGGTGATCGGACGACCGGGGCGGTTACACGCGTCATGACTCGCCCAACATTATCACCACCCCCGAGAAACGCTTAGTCGTGGTCCGACGAGTTGCAACTTACTTACAACACACAGCCACGTGCACTCCCATCCCGTGACGACTGCTAACATTTACCGCTAGGAAATACTCAGAGTTCTCAGTGGAGAAATTGTACTCTGGACACTCTTTTGGGATAGGGCTTGACCCGACACGCGTGGTCGGTCATATACAATATACCCTGCAACCAACGCCAGTCCCTCGACAGCTCCCGTGACGTCCATTCCTCTGTGGTGCGGACGAACCAACAAATTCTATCCGGCGCCATCTGTAGCCCGCCCAACCGGGCTTACTGCAGAGACGCTCGGAATTTGAGGACCAAGAAGCCTATTCAGCTACCCGTTCTATACATCGAAACGTCGTTGACAAATCGCTCTTCGCAATGTCCGTTTCAGCTTACCGAGTGTCCGTTCAACCGCGTGTAATCGTTGTCACCCTGACTCACTGTCCCTCTGTTGAGCTTGTGAGTCTCTTGGCCTCGTTGTCCGACGCCCACTCGGGTACCGCATTCCGGCTAATGCATTGGTTCGGCTACACGATGTTGCGGTCACGTTACCGTTCCTTTCGTAGGGTGGTTTAGGTCAGATTACCCTCTAGGTAAGAACGGTTCCTCATTTCCCCTCCGACAGCATAAACTCTGGGACAGTTCGGAGTTGTGCCGCAGGTATATAGACCAGACGGGCGACGCAGCATGGTTCTCTACACAACAATACACCCACAGGTCGTAAACTCTACACCCTCCTCAGCCATGTCTGTTACGAAAGAATCCGTGTGGCTTATCACAGGGTAACCATCTTTCACCGTGATCCCTCCATTATGATCCACTGAACAGCCAACTTTCACAGTGCCAACCGCGGCATCGGCCTCGGTTTCGTCGAACAGTTGCTGCAGACCTCGTCGAACATTGTCATCGCAACATGCCGGGACTTGGCCAAAGCGTCCTCTCTCCGCGCCCTCGCGGCAAACGCCCCAGGCACTCTGCACATCGTGCAGCTTGACGTGACGGACCCTCAAACCATCCGCGCAGCCGCCGATGCTACTCGCGCGCTCCTTGGAGACTCAGGGCGTGGTGTTGATTACCTCGTGAACAATGCCGGCATCGTGCGCCTTCCTTCTCTATTGCTATGCAGACGTAAACTAACGAGTAAATACGGTTGCGAATCCAGGTAGTACGCGATAGCGCCTTTGAAATCGACATGGAGGCGTCGGCGCGCGTCTTTCGAGCGAACGCGCTCGGGCCTGCATGTGTCGCCCAGGCCTTCCTCCCGCTCGTAGAGCGCAGCGACAAGCGGACGATCGTCAACATCTCGAGCAGTTTTGGGAGCATTGCGGCTAGCCTTGGCGCGGACTACCTGACGTATGGGGCGGCGAAGAGCGCGCTGAACATGTTTGTGCGTAGATTCGATGAAACCATACACCCAAATAGGAGCACGGCTGACAACCATCCTTCTAGACGTGTAAACAAGCGAAGGCGCGTCCGGACATCGTGACTATATCGATGTGTCCTGGGTGGGTGCAAACAGGTGCGCGTCCTTCTCCCAAGTACGTTAGTCTCTGCATTCCGGGGAGCTCACGAGATTCGGGGCAGATATGGGCGGACAGGGCGCCGATCTTCCCGTGTCAGTTAGCGTCAACGGAATTCTCAAGGTCGTCGACTCGCTCACTCCTGCCGACTCTGGGAAGTTCTTCAACTCTAAAGGCGAGATTGTACCGTGGTAGTGGGCACGGTGATGTGAGATGGATGGGTAGTCAAGTAACCTGAGCAGGAGGGATTTCTACCAACATGGCAGGAGCATGGATATAGATAGGGGTTTAGATACCGTGTTCTTGTGATACAGGGTGTATGAGACACCGTGACGCGTTAGATGGCGTTGAAGAGCATGACTCTACACTCGCGGGAGCCTCGATGGAAGGTTATTATACTCCGTAGCGCGTGGCGAGACCCTCCTGTATGACTTGCGGGAACGAAGCCACCTGAGCGGCCCATCCGACGGCATCGTGCTGTTTGAAACCAGTCAGGAGCATTTGGAACATGCTGTTCAGCTCTGGAGATGGTTGTTTCCAGTCCACGATCGCGTTGCAGAAGCTGAGTAGGCACTGCATCGAATCGCGTCAGAGCTGTACGTACGCGGTAGATAGCATGGACGCTGCACACTTTCGTGATCCCTACAGGATTCGTCTGGACGAGCGTGCAGAGGCCGCGGAACGCCGAGTCCTTCTCCTCGCACTCGGGGACCTCGTGCAGCGCCTGGCACCACGCCTGTGCAAAGTCGTGCAGCAGTAGGGCCACTAGCATCGGGTGCATAAGTCCGATCCGCCCTATCGACACTGCTGCGTATTTACGTATGCTCCCCGGGGCCTTGGGGTGCAGCAGGATCGGGATCAGGCGCGAGATGAGTGGGTGCACCCATAATTGGAAGTCACTGTCATCTGTTGGAGCACGCGAAAACGAGCGTCGTAAGCGTGTGCCCCGCGTGACAGCAACTACTAAATGACACTCACCACGGCCGCAGCGGAGCGCGATCTCACCGACCGCCCACGTTGCGTTGATGCATGTGCCGATGAACTCGACCTTGGGCTCGGGGTCAAGCTGCATCACCAGCTCATTCATCACCCTCGGGATGTACTGCCGGAGTAGGGGAAAGCGGTTCATCGCCATGTAGCCGACGAGCGCATACCCGGACTGGCGTACTTCCGCTTGCGGGTGCCTCAGACACTCCGTCAGCAGCGAGAGTAAGCTCGGCTGTCTACGCGAGACGTACGGCTCGAGCTCTAGTACGCCTTGAAGGCCTCGCGTCAGACCAGATAGCAAGCTAAGGGCCGCCACGATGAACTTCAACCTATAAGGCTTGACCATCTCCGGGTTCTCATGGTACGCTTGGTATTGTACCAGATACATGTAGATGATCGATTTACACCCTTCGAAGATCGGCCGGGCGTAGGGCAGGAGCGCGGAATCTGTCGCGATGGTGACAGAGTTCAGGCACTACAGCATTCGATTCAGTTCCCGAGGATAACCACGGAAAAAATGGCTCACTTCGAGCAAGGGGACGAGTTCGTCGTCGTCGTACCTGAGCTTCGACCAGTGCTTCAGCAATGGCGGCATGAGGATGTCGAGGTAGGTTCGGTCCTGCAACGACGCCCCTACTGCGTTCGCCAGCGTGCCGATGGCGTCATATAGGATCAAGATGTTCCTGCCCTGATACTTATCGAACGCTAAGACCAGATTCTGGAGCACGAGCCTCAGGTAGGGAACAATCTTGGGGCCGGCGTCCTCTTCCAGAGTCGCGACAGCGCTGCACCCTGCTTCTTGCACGCGTTTGTTGTTGTCGAGAACCATGCGAAGGAGCTGAGGAGATCTTCAGTTACTTCACGTCAGAAGTAAGCGCGCCACTTACTCCTTCAAGGGTGGGAACGAAGAATTGGTTCCTGTGTTCGTCGGAGACCATTTGGGTCCACCATCTCGCGTACCTCCCAAGCGTCCAGCATGTAATATACCGAACCAAAGGCTATGAAAACACGGCTGTCAGAAGCGACACTCGTGAGAGCAGGCCGTGGGTATGCACCTTGGGGTCGTTAAGAGTATTAATCAAGATAGGCACCAGAGTCGGTAGATGAGGCTCGATGGCGTAAAAGCACCCTATGATGAAATGCCGGTGATGAGTGAGTATACTCGAGAATTAGACAGTGGCAGGAGCTGACCTTTCGATATTGCGCCGAGCGCAAGGATGCCGCTTTCCCGCTCCAGCCAGTCGTCGCCCCACAGCTTCGTCTTCAGATGCTCCAACAGGACGTTCGTTAGGTCAGACCCGAAGCGCCTCGCGAGTACGTCTAGTGCCGCCGCAGCGCACTTGCGCGCGTTCCACGGATTGTCGACAAAGTCACCGTAGTCGCCCTCGTCCTGCACCGCCGCGTCCTCGTTGTTGCCTTGCAGTAGCAGTAGATCGTCTTCCGAGTATACCATGCAGTCGAGCAGGGCCGGTGCCGCCTGAGCGAGGAGAGGGTGGAGGTATGGCGCTCCGTGCGGGTCTTTGGCGAAAGTGAGCCAGAACTCGCACCCCTCGAGCGCGATGTTCTTGCGGCTGTCCTTCATCCAGTCCAGCGCGTACATCGCTAGGTTGATCATCCCTGTTGTTAGATTTTCTGGGCGTGATGCAAGGAGGGGCACGAGTGCCTGTTTTAGCCTGACTGGACCCGGGCCATCAACGACCTCAATATGCACCTCCAGCATGTCCACTGAGCTATTATTGAAATGACTTTTTGTAAGAGATATTCGAAGGTAATAGCCTTTGTTTATTCTTGGATTCCACAACCATTTGAGTATCCATTGGCAGGTGGTTCCTGCTTCAACATGGTCTTTCTTGCAGTCGTGTGGAGAGACTTTCGGTTGGTTGAAGTCTTCTACAAATTGCACGGTGATGAAGTGAGGACCGATAGGATGGTCACATGTGCACAGACCTAGTGCCAAGAGGAAACGACATTTGGTAAACCGCCACGTGTAACGGAACTGCAGTACAATGGGGGGTGTTCCATCCCACCTAGGAGGTGGTACCTCAGATATGCCCACGAAGTTGATAACCTCGTCATGCTTGAGCGCCGACAGCATACTAATGCCGATACGGAATGGAGCAGTCGGATGGAGACTCAGCCGAGATATGCACTCATGTTCATTTCTGAGGAGCCTTGGGGAATATGGAGGGCGTGCAGAGATGTATATGTCCATCCATTCACTGGAGCCAAGTAGATGGGCCACACTAGACTCATCCTTGAATGATATGATTGAATGGTTGGTCCTGTCGCCACCGGTAGCAGGCATGAAAAAGTCTATATGTCAGGATTTCGGGAAGTACCCCAATCAAATCAATAGTGGTTTCAATAGCTTCAATTGACATACTCACTGTTTGGATAAGTGGGGTGGCGTCGGAGGAGAAGGTATAGCACTGAGCCTTCGTCGAGCTCCGATGTGTTGTAGCAATATTGATAGGTCCACTTGAGTCGTCGACAGAATATGTTCACCAGTATGTAGTCATTGGGGAGCTTGAAGACAGGAAGATGTGCAGAGACTCCCATCGGGGTTATACTGAGCGAGGGAATCGCTGGGTTGCCCTGTTAAGATCGAGAAAGAATAAATGTCGAACGGCATGGCTCAGTAGGGACGGTATCATTCAGGAATATGGCAACCTACAGTGTGATGAGGATCGATGTCATTCGTCCACTCTGTTGTGGATATTACAAGTCTGGAGAAGGAGGATGGGGATGGTGCAAGGAGATAAGGATAGTCGGAGGATCCGAGGTCGGCGCTGTCCGCACCGGACCGCATAACGCTAGACTCAAAACCCTCCCGGTCATAGGAATAGATAATCGAAAAATCCCATGCGATAAGAGAAGTGTCGGTCGAAGTCCGCATAATCTCCTCCTGCAGCCGGTAGAAGGCATTCTGACCCTCTCCATACAGAGTTGGCATATTGATCCCGAAAAGTCCAAACAGGCAGTAAGCCTGGTCTTCGACTCGCGTTGTTTCGCGATGGGCCGCCCACGACATGCGCTGCGAGACACTCATCTCTGTAATGTCCTTCTCGAACCGTAGCACACATGCCGGAGGGTGTCTGTGTTTATCAAGCACAACCATGTACCGTTCTATCTCGTGAGCAAGCTCGTATTTGGTTCCGATACGTGTCCAGTCGTTTGCCATGAATATGACCACCTTCGGTGCAATGAGCTCTTGTAACGTCCACCCGCGCTTGTACCACGCACTGAATTGGATTTCGGAGGGTATTTCACCTTGCTCGACCGCAGGATAGATATCACTGAGGTACGCATAGCAGACCTCCGAGAGGGAATAATACTGGAACATGGAGTTGATGGCTTCAGTGAGTTCGGCGCTGCTCGTCTTGTCGATACAGCAGGTGTCGGCCCAAGCCCAGTCGAATCCGTGTTCCTCGGCCTTGAGGAGGAAGTTTCGAATTTTCGGCGACAAGCAGTCGCGAGCGTTCGTCCGGGGGGTGGCGGCGGCAGCGTCTCCGGGTGTATCCAAATCTGTGGAAGGACACTGTCGGGCGGAAGTGGAAGCACGATGGGTAGAGAGTAGTGCTGTAAGAGTGGGATCGTGCTCCTGTAAGGCGGTAACGAGTGCTTGGAGCTGAGAGGTAAGATGCTGGACCTGTGCGGACAGGTCGTTGACTTGTGCAGACAAGGCAGAAAGGGTCTCGACGGGAGTGTCGTCAGAAGGCGTCGCCGACGTTAGGATATTCGCGGAGTTGCGTGCGTTCTCCTGACACTCCTGGAACGCGCTCTGGACTTTTTGAAACGTGTCTTCCTCGTCTGGGTCCTCATTTTCCTTGCTGAAAATAGACTTTGGATTCCCCCAGACGTGCGATAGGATTGCATATCCACCAGGGACTTTCTCTGGTTTGGAAAAGAACTTGAGCTCGGCAGTGCGCGTGTTCAGCAGCCACATGTCAGGTAACAGAGGACTTGCAGCTGTATCCCAGTGGTGAGATAGATAGGCGGCCTGCAACCACAAAATTTGGATTGAGTAGGAGCGACGGCGGATGAGAGGAAACCAATCTGAGATGGGCGAAGATGAACCTCTGTAGATCCTAATGGCGAGAGGGCTTGAGGCGACGTGGATGGTGCAGCCTAGAGCGAAGTGAGAGTACAGAGGGTATGAGATGACGTGGAGGAGGCGAGTCTGGCTCAGAGACGGGCATTAGGGCGTTCAAAGCTACGCTGCCGTTGTCGCTGTCGCTGCCAACCCGTCATGCGCCCGGGACCAGCGCTACAGTCACCCACAGGCGCTAGATCGGTAGCGCCCTGACTACCCCTCCGTAGGCGCCCAGCGCGCGGGGCTCCGGCGCGGTCGGCACAGCTGCCAGTCGCTCAGCAAGTCACTCTGCTCAACAGGGGGTTTGAACGGCCATAATATAAGAATGAAGTCTTGAGGAGCTATGGGCGGGCACGACCAAAGTAGAGACGATAGCCTTGGCGTAGTCGCGGCAATGGGCGGCCGCATAGGGCGCTAAACATGAGATGACGTCTACGTAGAGCCTGCTCCTCCGACTCTCGACCTCCATCTACTTCATAACGTCGCGGTCTGATAGCATAGCCTTGCTTTTTCGCGCCACTCCTCTCTTTAACAACCATATTTCTCACTCTAACTGTATCAAATACCACAACACGCGCGAAATCCCCACCTGGAGACTCCTCTGCTCAGCGGCGTACACTCCTCGTGCTCCACGAGTCAGGTGCAAGCCGAGCGCCCGAGAGTGCTCTAGGTTGCTCTTTGGGCGAGCGACAGACGCAAAGCTTTGATGATAGTGAGTAATCTGTGCGAGCATAAAGACCTGTCCATGCACAGCATTGCACTTGGTGTTCCAATTTTACCTAGTCGCTCGTTAGTCGTCGCAGCAGATGATGTAGCCAGACCAGGAAGCCTATCTAGCAGCCCGCTGTATAATGGAGAATATTGTTGACAAATCACTCTTCATCTCCGTTTCGGGTTACCGATCGGCGTCCATTTAAATGCATGCAATCGGCGTCACCCTAGGCCTGACCCACTACCCCTCCGTTAAGCTTACCGGTGAGTTTCTTGGCCATGCTGATCGATCTACACTCGGGTGCATCCCGTCTAACGCATTGAATCAGCAACAGGATGTTGCAGTCAGGTTACGGTTCCTTTCGTATGGTGATCTAGGTCAGATTACCCCTTAGATAAAAATGACCCCTCGGCTTCCCTCCAACACCGCAAAATCTTAAAGTTGCGCCACCTATATATGGTTCGCACGAAGGAGCATGGCTCTTTACACAGTGGCACACCCCTAGATCGCAAACCCCTCATCCCCGGCCATGTCTTTCACTCAAGGACTTGTGTGGCTTGTAACTGGGTATCTACCTTTCATCTTGATCTATGTATCATGATGTGCTGAGAAACCGACTCCTATAGTGCCAACCGCGGCATTGGCCTCGGCCTCGTCGAACAGCTGTTGCAGACCTCCTCGAATACCATCATCGCAACAAGCCGAGACCTGGCCAAAACATCCTCTCTTCGTGCTCTCGCAGCCAATGCCCCAGGGACTCTGCATGTCGTGCAGCTCGACGTGACCGACCCTCAGTCCATTCGCGCGGCGGCAGATGAGGCTCGTACTCTCCTTGGAGACTCGGGGCGTGGCATCGACTACCTTGTGAACAATGCCGGCATGGTGCGCCTTCTTTCTTCTCCACTACTACACGCCTGTGAACTAATGCGCGAGGACGCTTATTCATCCAGCTTATCACCGACGGCCCCTTCGAATTCGACATGGAGGCATCAGCGCGCCTCTTCCGAGCGAACGTACTCGGGCCCGTGTGTGTCTCCCAGACGTTCCTCCCGCTCGTGGAGCTCGGCAGTAAGCGGACAATTGTCAACATCTCGAGCAGCTTTGGGAGTATCGCTGCGACCACCTCCGGGCGCCAATCAACGTACGCGGCGTCCAAGAGCGCGTTGAACATGTTTGTACGTTAGACTCCATCGATCCATATACCCAACGCAGTAGCGCGGCTAACAATCACCCCTCTCTGGCTTCCCAGACGTGCAAGCAGGCCAAGGCGCGCCCTGATATCGTGACCATATCGATGTGTCCAGGGTGGCTGCAGACAGGTGCGTATACTCATTCCAAAACCTGTAATCACTACACTATGGAGAGCTAACGGAAATTTGCGCAGACTTGGGAGGACAAAATGCCCCCATTCCGGTGTCGGTTGGCGTCAGTGGGATACTCAAGGTCGTCGATTCGCTCACTCCCGCGGACTCCGGGAAATTCTTCGATTACAAAGGAGAGATCGTGCCGTGGTAAAGGCCACGGCAATGACAGGCCGCACTTTGTATTTTGAGGACTCGGAGAAGCATTAGTAAATACATGTACATCGTTGAGTTGGATGATTTACAAATTCATTCGGCTTAGGAAGCGGACTTCTAGGCGTACACGGCTAAGGATGGGCGTTACAGAAAAGGTCAGGTCCACGAGGCAGGCACGCTGAAATGGAACGCCTCACTGTAGCCTGCTTGAACGGTACTTTCCCTCCTTTACATGGAAGTCATGAGGAAAACAGGAAGCGCTGGTGTGCTCTTCGCGCGCCTACTGACAGAACTGCCGACGTCATCAGCACTGCGGTCTGTTTCCGCCCCCAACGTCTTCAGACCATCACAATGACCGTATCGTCAGAGAGCTGCCTGTTACTGAGAACAGCATATATGAGAATAAGCTGTAGGCTCCTTCAACGGAATCACCCAACGCAGCATCTCACTAATCTTTTACTATTTCAACAACGGTACCCCGGCGATACAATTCTAGTGCCAACCTGAACATTATTCTTGTGACGAAGTTGACCCTGCATCTTATGTGGAACCGCAGATGACACATAATAGCCCTCATGCACTGTTTGGGCCAGGCCATGGCATTGCAATGCCAAACGTCAGGGTGGGGGCGGTGCGCCCGCGCTCTCCCACTGGTTCCTGCCCCACTTGGCGCAGTGTCCTAGGGACTTATTTGATACACTGACGACCCCTTTTTGAATATTGACGCAAGTTCATGGAAGATATGCATCAGCAGAAGCCACCTTATACTCACACACTCTCAAAGCTACAACGTGCATGAATGCTGTGAGCGATTCGTTCCTCAATCTCTTTCCAGTGCCCACTCCATCAGACTCGCTGTGTCCTAACAGATTCCAAGTTAGATACCTACGCTTTCGAATCGTGTCAGCCCACTAGCGAAGCATCGCTCGCTTCGTAGTACCTGTGGCACGCCCCGATGCCCTGTAGTGTTTGTCACTGTTGTTCACAATGTGAAGGGATGAGGCTGCCCGCCGTCCTGTTCGCCTCCCCGCCCTGGTCTCTATAAGAAGTTCTCTCCAACGCCGCTTCTACCCCGCAGCTACCCTCCCCCAGACCTCCATCTCCTCGCCTCCTCCAAGCCACCCGCCATACGCCCTTTTCCGTAAGTACTTCACCATTTGGTCAAATATCTTTCTCTGGGGCTCCGCCTGGCGGTCATTCTTCCGTGCGCGCTCGCCGTTCTCCGTTCTATTTCAGTGGTTATAGTCATCCTCATTTCTCTTTACGTTCTTCAGGGCCTTCTAACACGGTGGATGTACTGTTTCCTCAACAGAGACAATCTCCGGTGCGTCGTGGCAGAGCCTGTGTTTTGGCGAGTCTAGCAATCTCTTGCGTTCCCGAGCTCCTCGACCTCCCAGTGCTTCCTTCTCCTCCACCTCTATCTCCCCAGACTTCCCCATCCATCTTCTCCTGGCCCACCATTTTCTTGTTCTCCATCTCATTTATCCCTCGAGTCTCGTTACCTTGGTTTGGCTGTTTTATGCGCTCTCCCCTCTGCGTTTCGTCGGTTTCATGCGCTCATGGACGCCCCCTTTCTCTCTCCTCCCCCTGGCTGCGGCCCTCTCACGTTCTTTCCCCCGTTTTCGTGCTCACGTCTTGATGGTTTCGTGCGCTCATGGACGCTTTCGCTTTCCCCCTCCCGTCTCCTATTCTCTCTCCTTTACACTCGCAATCTCCACACCCACTTCCATTTCTAGTTCTCTCTTCTCGTTCTTGAGTCTCTGGGCGAGCTCATTGCTGTTGGCTACATTCTCTCTTTGGCGCGCTGGCTCCGGGTATTCTTTGGCAATTCCTCTCCTTGGCCTCTTCAGCGATGCGAATCAAACTAAGGCATACAGTCAGTCACGTAAAACAAAGGTGCGTCCCGAGGGAGGGCGAGTAGCGCTCTCGCGCGCCGCTCGTCCTGGCGCAGACCTTTTCGCGGTCCTCGGGATAAGTAC